>CM067498.1:6021343-6088737 GCA_034552555.1 Semaprochilodus insignis
TGGAATGACGTGAACATTTTAGGACATTCAGGAATTGTTTTATTTATTGCCATATAACGTTGCTGAGCCTAGACATGACCAACTGAAACCACCCACATCATAACACTGCCTCCAGAGGCTTGTACAGTAGACACAATGCATGATGAGGGCATCGCTTTTGCCCTTCCACCCCAGTACTCTATATTAGAGTAAATCTGACTCATGTGACCTTTTTCCATTGCTCCAGAGTTTTGTTACATTGTGCATGTGGAAATGCTCATACTTTAATTATTAAACATAACCTGCAGTGTTTTTTTTAATTCATTCATTCAAGATGTTTTTCTCACCATATTTAAGTAGATGGTTCTCTGCCGTCCTTCCAGGAGTCGGACAGTTCTTAACCCAGTTTCAGTAATTTCAGCTTCTACTTTGCTGTATTCATTGCTTGATACAGGCCAACAATTTGAGCACTGAAACACAGTAACTTCTTTCTCACAACCACGGGATATGTCTTCCCACATGGTTATTTAAGGAATGAGAAGAACTCACTGTTGGTGTCAGCTGAAACATATTAATCAGTGTAGTAATGATCTAATTAAAGGCTCAAACAGCAACTTTTGTTTTGTCCCGGCAAATGTGTATATATACCATTTCACCATTATCAGCATTAACCTCAGAAGGTTAACTGGTGGTGTTGGATAGCAAATAAAATACCTATGTTTGCGTTGTAGACATTGACCCCTGGTACCTATCACTACCATGTACCATGTTATGAAATGCATTCTCTACAATGCATCATTGACCCATCAACCCACCCCAGAATGATTTTGTTTAGATCGCAACAATGAAACAATAGGCATTACTAGCAAATACAATTTCCTATTCAAACAGAGTAGTGCCAGATAGAAATGATTTAAAGTGTATTTCAATCATTTAGATTCTTCTCCATTCTCTTAATAATAAAGGGGTCAGAAGGGGTTCTTTGGAGTGATTCCTTGTAGTGCAGGATTTGCCTTACTGTGCAGGATTCATCAAGCAATGCTGTTTGTAAATGAGATGTGTGAGGGAAGAACTACCCCATAAGTGATGTTTTGATCTCCAAACAAATAAAAACGTGTGGATATTTTTAAGAGTGGACTTTTTTGCTTATGAGTATGCAGAGCATATGGTCAGGTGACATACAGTCTTAATAGGCATACCATGTTTGGGATGCTCTAGAAGTGACTCATTATCTGTTATTTTCATTGACGCCACAGAACAGACTACTCTAATGTTTTTCAGAACGCACAGAATGAAGGGTATTGACTACATGTGCCATTTGTCACTGCCCTTGTCCAGTGATGTGGATCAATATTGGGAGTTTTTTCACATGAGGTGGATCACAGCTTAATCACGGCATGAGCCACTGTTTGTGCGGTTGTGAATTGTTGTTTGTTTGCCGTCATAAATTCTTAATAATGTATAATTTTGGTTCTATGTACTGTGCATATGAGCTTCTAGGTTTTAGTATCAAGAGCGGGTGGCACAGTGGTGCAGTGGCTAGCGCTGTCGCCCCACCTTTCTGTGTGGAGTATGCATGTTCTCCCCGTGTCTGTGTTGGTTTCCTCCATGTGTTCTGGTTTCCTCCCACAGTCTAAAGACAAGAGGTCAGGTGAACTGGAGATGCTAAGTTGCCCCCTAGGTGTGAATGTGTATGTCTGCCCTCTGATGGACTGGTGAGCTTTCCAGGCCTTACACCCAGTGAGCGCTGGAATAGGCTCCAACACCCCCTGTGACCGAGAAGGATAAGATATAGGAGATTAATAAATGAGTGAGTTTTTTATCATTTATAATTGATATCTAAATCTTATGAGTGACTTGAATCCCTTTGGGATGCGATGGGAAGGCCAAGTTCATCCCACTCCAGAATGAAAAAAAAACTGCATAGAAGAGTGAGCCAAAATTCCTTTACAGTGATGTAAACGTTCGTTGCTGCAAACGTTTGACTGCAGTTGTTACCAATGAGGATGGCACAGCCAGTTATTAGGTCTAGGGGTGCAGTTACTTTTTCACACTGGTGATATAGGTGTGGAATAAATCTTTACCTTAAATAAATGGAATGCTGCTTTGTGCTGTCCTTCTTTGGGTTGTCTTTGCCTTATATTGAATTAGCTGGATGATCTTAAACCTTTCAGTGTGACAGGTTAGCAAGAACAGTAGAAACGGGGTGAAGGGCGAATACTATTCACAGCACTGTACAGCGATTCAGTCATTTATTTCCTTCCTCAGGCAACCCAATCCTCGTACCTGTTTTTCTAATGAACTACACCACCAACCAGTCCTTGACCCTGACCTATTCCTAACGCAAAAGAATCTGGAGGCCAGCAACCTCCTTTTGCTCAAACTTGATCTGCATATGTGCTGCGTCTGCCCTTTGTACGTCTGCTGATTCTGCAGTTCCACACACAATAAAACAAGCAGCTACAGCCAAACAAAACAACTCAGCACGAACGGAGGGGGCTATTATCTTCCACAGCAGGTTCTGGCCATACACTCCCACTGATAGGAAAGCGAACTTCTCTGCTTAAGCGCTGATAGTTTTGGCCTTGCATGACTGAGAATAAACCTTATGTCTGTACAGAGCCAGCATTCCAGGGAAGGAGTGCTGATCTTCAATCTGGGTTTTGCGACTAAGATGATTTTAAATGGATGCATAAGCTGATCCTGAATCAGCACTCATGTCTAGAAGCTTGCATGAGAACTTCCATATCGGTTATAGCTGATGTGCGTTAGAGAGTGTGATGTAGCATTGTTCACCTTCCTCTAAGTGACTATGCATAATGCAGGGTTCGCTTCTTTGCTGGGTTTTGTCGGCAGTAATCCGTAAGTAACTTAAAAGGCATGGAGTTCAATGGCTGTATCAAGAGAAAACTGTAGGCAGTGGCTGTCTCATGAATCTTAGACATCCAGCGTTACACTGAGCTGCCAATTTATGTAGGGCAAAGCAGGACACAACCTGACGTATTCTGATTTTTGCTAAATGATTTTGGAGTATTTCAACAAGCTTGAGGGCAGCATGGTGGCGCTATGGCTCGTGCTGTTGCCTCACAGCAAGAAGGGCCTGGGTTTGATTCTCAGCTGGGGCATCCGTGTTCTCCCTGTGTTGGTGTGGGTTTCCTCCCACAGTTCAAAGACATGGAGTCAGGTGAATTGGAGATGTCAAATTGCCCCCTAGGTGTGAATGAGTGTGTCTGTCTGCCCTGCAAAGGACTGGTGGGCTGTCCAGGGTGTTTTTCGCCCATTCGCCCATTGAACCCTGGGATAGGCTCCAGCGCCTCCTGCAATCCAGAAGGATTTAATGGTTTAGAAGATGAGAGAGTGAACAAGATCGGTAATTTTTGATGCAACAAGTTGAGTTGTGGAGTTGTTTTAAGCTACCCCATTCGCAGGTATAACTGTAACAGATTGATGTGCTAGTTCTACCTGATGGTCTGCTAAATAGACCCTTATAACAAGGAATTGAATTTCAAATGAAAGTGAAGCGCTTAAAGCCTATACTTCTTACATGACCCTACGTGCATGCTAGTAGGCGACAAGCCGCTCACATCACCTTAAGTTTGTCTCTTGTGGGTGTGTTCGAGGCCGCTGGCGTCGCCAGGTGTGGGCGTGTACAAAGTCAAGGAAAGATGGCTAGTTTTTAAAGCACATATTATTGACGAACGAATTTGTTTGGAAACCTAACTGCTTGCATTCGTGGCTAGTTCTATTAGCTGGTTAGCATGCCGGTCAAGTGACTTAACCCTCCCCCCCCCCATTGACACCAACAATATCTGCTACTTTCCTCAAATGCATTTGTGCAAATAAGCATCATATAAACTGGGAAAAGAAGAAACAGCAGTTATGAGCTTCTCTTTCATGTTCACCACCACACTGCTGAGAAATGGAACCAAATGCTGGTAGGAACAAAAAAGCTCAGAGCAGGATTCTGAAGTATTTGTTGGAGCCATTTGTTTACAATGTCGCTTCACTGCGTCATAATTAATTGGCATTTAGTTGCTCTGTTGCCGTGGTGCTTGCCGCTAAATTGTGTCTACAAATTGCGTACTCCCATAGGAAATGACTGGTTGATTGTTGCTCTGTCGCCTGCTAGTGTGAATGTAGGGTGACTCACTACTGAGTTCTAGTACCTCCAGTACCAGTGGATGCAACATCAGCAAAAGAACTGCATGGTGGAAGCGTCATTAGGTGGGTTTTGTTGGCTAAGCAGCTGCATCAAAATGCACGATGCCAAGCGTCAGGGGGTTCTTCATCCCTGTACTGGGAGAGTGGAACTGTGTTGTCTGAAATGACATAACACACTTACTTGTCTTGCAGTCTGATAGTTTGACAGAAGAGTGCTACCTATATTTATGTAAAGTGTTAATAGTATAGTTTTGAGGAGGAAGGATAATGGCTCCAGGGCTGTTTCTCAGGGTCACCTTGGGCCCCTTAGTTCCCGTGAAGGATAATGTTAATGCTACAGCATGCAAAGATATTTTTAGACACTCATATCCTTCCAACTCTGTGGCAACAGACCCTTTTTCTGTTCTAGAATGTCCCTGTTTACAAACTGAGGCCCAAAAAGACACTGAGCACTTTTGCAATGATAGTGAGCCAGGCGCTCTCGTCCAGGATCAGTGTCTGACTTCACCAGTGGTGGACGAAGTACACAAGCCATGTAGTTGAGTTAAAGTAGAGATACCCAAAGTGAAATACTCCTCTAGTAAAAGTAGAACTTCCTCCCTTTAGACCTCCACTGGAGTAAAAGTACTGAAGTATTTACCTTCAAATGTACTTAAGTATGGAGAGTAACAGGAGCATGATTTATTATGGCTCTAATGTCCCATTATCATTTCTGGAACAAAACTCTTAATCAGCTCAGTGTAGGTGAAGAGACTCTAGTGTCTCTCAGTCCACCAGTCTTTAATAGAGGGTGATTTATTAGTCTGATACTGATGTACACCAACATACTTCTTACAGTACACTAACACATTACACTTACTGAGTTACTGTACACCAGTGGACTTGGAAATGCTTGTTTGATTGAAGGGTCACAAATTCACACAAGAGACAGTCTTTATAGCCATAAAAAGGGGGCAAACTCTATATTAACCCCCCAGTGGTTTTGCAGAGGGTGTGATGTGTCCTCATACTTTTGTCCTTATGGTGTATATCACTTGCTGGCAAGACTGAAATTTGAGGATGTGTCCAGAATTGTTGGAACAAACACCAAACACACATCAGTGCATGAGTCGAAGATTGCAGTGCTATTGGGAAGGAAGATAAAGGTCACCAGGAACAATAAATGATGATCAATTTAGACTGATATATGATATTTATTGAGCTACACATACAGAAGTAGTTTCTCTCAGTATGATGTCAGTAGGACGCCATCTTTGCTAACGCAACATGCCAGACGTCTCGGCATGGAGTTGTAGAGGTTCCTATTGGTGTCCTGTGATAAGCCATCCCATGCAGCTTGAATATTTTCACACAGCTCTGCAGATTTTGTGGTAGGGGTGGAGGTGGAGTGACACCAGGCCTTGTGGATATGTGATGCATGATAACAAACCGTTCATCCACACACGTGTTTGTTGGTTGTCACTAAAAATGACAGTCTGGCGCAATGCCGTTGCAGGTGATATCAGGTATATCAGCTGACAGGCCAGTGCAGTGCTGTGATTTGGACGTTACATGGGCTCCAGTCTCTGCAGTTAATGAGCTAAAATGTTCCAGAAGTTTAATAATTAACTGATAGTCTGTTTAGGATATGTGCTCTGCTGATTGATTTTGGATCATGCAGAGTTGACTCACGGCTGAGATGTGCTTCCTGTAATATTTGATGCTGGCTAATTGGTATGATTTTCTCACCTGCTTGCTTTAGCTTAATTAGAGGCTGATCAGGAAGAATGACACTCGGTTCTGATCCTTTATGACACAGCTGGCTCCCTGACTTCCTCTTCCTCTCTTTCTCTCTCTCTCTGTCTCTGTCTGACTGTCTTTGTGTCGACCTCACACACACACAAGCACACTCCCACATACCAGGCAAACATCCCTGCCCATGTCATTCAGGATATTCAGGATGACTCATAGACTCCACAGAAGCACACAGATTTCATTTAACTTGGTTAGTGTTGGCTGTGTGTTCTGCTCTCCAGGAACTCCTGCATGGTAACAGAGGTGAAAGCTAAGGGCAGGGAACCAAAACAATTGCTTTAGTCTTAAATGTTCATGATGCACAATATGCTACTATACTGTATTGTTCTAGACATCTGATCAGCTGGAACAGAGACAACCAGCAGTGCTACAGTTAAAAAGTGTCGTCAAAATGTTTTACATTTTTGGCACGGTGACACGTTGGTCACCTCACAGCCAGAAGGGACTGGGTTCGATTCCGAACTGGGGTATCCGGGCTCCTTTCTCTGTGGAGTTTGAATGTTCTCCCTTTGTGTGGGTTTCCTCCGGATGCTCTGGTTTCCTCCCACATTCCTAACATATGCAGTCAGGTGAGTTGGAGATGCTTAATTGCCCCCTAGGTGTTAGTAAGTGTGTATACCTGTGTGTCTGCCCTGTGATGGACTGGCGGCCTGTCCAGGGTGTTTCTTGTCTTCTGCTCAATACGTGCTGGGATAGGTTCCAGCAACCCCAGCAAAACAAAGCAGTCGGATTTCCAGTACCTTACAAAACAGGGTGATTACCAGCAGGATTACAATAAAAGCACATACATGCAAACTTGTCGCCTTTCACCTAAATTTGGCATTTTGAATGACAGATATGTCACATGAATCTTGTAGATTTCAGGGCTTTTTTGTGTTTTACATTTTGAGAGGCAGGGAGGGGGGTCGTGCTGCCAGAATAGAAGTCTGAGGAAACCCCGTCCCCAGCAGACGTTTGCAGCCTTTATTCTGCCAGTCCATAGAAATTTCAATAAGTATGTTATTATTATTGTCAGAAATGATATCTGCAGTGTTTTCCTGAAGATGTCTGAATCAGATGTTTACTCCGGTTTTACACTAACACATCACTAGTGGTGAAGGTAATTTCAATACCGCATGTGTGATTTCTTTCATTAGTAGATTAATGTTAATATATCATCGCTGTGCAGAGAAAAACAAGTATCTCCAAAATGACAACTTCACAGGAGAGGGCAAAAACCAAATTTAATTTGAATGTAAGTCAATGGAACCAGACTTTTTTCCTATGTCATTTGGGGCCATTTCTGTTGGTCCATTCATCATAACAGCTGCTGTTCACACTGTGTGTTCAAATGACGCATAAAAGTAAACATCGACAAAAATGGAGATGCATGTTTTAACCGGACAGCAATGATATATGTAAATTATCATTATTATAATAATTGACTTAGTATTCATGTGAAATTAATGCCTTCTAAACTGGCAAAACACATTGATTTGTGTGGACTGGTGAGAGCGCTGAGACTGCTGAAAAAGGACCGTCTATGTTACATCACAAACAGTGGTCAAAATATCGACCACTGAAGCATCAAAGGGTGATGCACCAATATGACATGTTATAAGCTAATAAAGATCTTAAAGATCTAGTCAGTTAGAACTCAGATGATCAGTTATGATCAGGTGATCAGTTATGCTCCAGTTCTAGTGATTAACTCTTGGAATCCTACATCCTGAAGCACTATGAGTCACGTATTCTGAATGAGTGGTTGGACCTTATCCAATGCTCCGTACTTGCTTTGTGGAAATCATGTTTGAATACTCCTGGCATCCACTAGGAACTGGAGTTAGATTCAAATATAGCTCCTCCTATCATGCATTCATTGATCCAGAGGTGAAGTTGGACCTGATTCACCCCATCCATCTTTGGAATCACTTTCTTTTTATGGCTAATTATTTTCTGTGTTTGTCACATTAGGTCTGATTCAGAGATGTACTCCAGTGAAATACCACTACACTTCATCAATCCTGCCCCGGAACCTGCCCGTCAACATCACTAAGACCATCCGGCAGGACGAGTGGCATGCCCTGCGTAAGTCTGGAACAAACCCCACTATGGTCTCTGATCCTGTTTAAGCTGTCTGCATGGCCCGAACTTCCAATCATGTGGATTGGCAAAACTTGAGAGTCGTTTTTGTGAACTAAGACTATAACACATGGAAACGTTTGCTGTGATGTATATGTGTAGCATGTTACCATTATGCTTTAAGATGCATGCAGTGTTCACAATGCTTTGTCAAGTATTGTTTTGCAGTTCACATGAGAACAGTACATGTAGCTTATATATGCTATTGTAACAGGGCAACAGTCCTTATAGGGGGAGAGTCCTTTCTGGATTGTTGCCTCGTGTATTTATTTAACTCCCTGATGGAAACCTCCACCAGGGTGGACTAAAACGCAGATGTTATTACAACGGGGGAAACGGACCGAAACGAAACAGGAGTAATACAGGGAACGGGATTTGAACCGGCGATCAACGTGCAGGAGGCGTATGTGCTAACCACTACTCCTCAAGGGCAGTGGTGTGCTGGTGACTGAGTGGGGAGGTAAAGAGTTTGCCGGATGGAAGGAGGGACAAACTTGAGAGATATAAACGGAAAAGGGAGAAAGTAAACTGATACCCGGAGGAGGAAAAATGAGTGAAGTCACGAAAGACTGACGCGAGGGATGAAACGAAAATATAACTGGGGGGATTCGAACTGCCGCCAACGGGGCTAGAGGCACTGCGAAGGCAACGCGCTAACCCCTGCACCCCCGCAGAGATGAAAGTAATGCTGGCACGGCCGTATTACAAACAAAGGGTAAAGAAACGGCGGGAAAACAAGAACAAAGGCGCTGAAGACAAGCTGAAAGAAAGAAGGCGATCAAACTGCGGGCACTCAGTTTGTATCGTGAAACTAAAAGGCAGATACTCGGGAAAGAGGAACGAGTATCTTCTAAACTCTAAAACTAAAAAAGATAATTTCTCAAAAAAAGGGAAATAAACCGGAAGCAGCCTCGAGGAAGAGGATCCAAGAGGGCTGGCAAACTAGGCTTCGCTTCGTAACAGGGACAAGTTTTGCCACCTGTCGCGACTTGAACAGAATCAAGACTCCGCACCGTCTGAACAGTGGGCAGTCATTATAATGGCGCTGACCAGGTGTTCTCAATTAGCCTGATTACTGCGAGTGGTAGAGCGTGGCTTCCCTCTGGTGGCGGGAGGACCATGGCGCGGGCGGCCCCTTACAACTATATTGCCAAACGTATTTGCTCGTCTGCCTTCACATGCATATGAACTTGAGAGACATCCCACATATCGTCGCTGTCCAAAGAAAAACACGTATCTCCAAAATGGCAACTCTACAGAAGAGGCCAAAAACCTAGTTTAATTTTAATGTAAGTAAATGGAACCAAACGTTTTTCCAAGCAGTTTTGGGCCATTTCTGTTGGTCCATTCTTCATGAAATGTTCACACAGTGTAAACAGCAACTGCTGTGTTCAAATGATGCATAAAAGCAAAAATCGAATAAAAGAGAGATAAATGTTTTTCACTGGACAGCGACGATATAAATAACAAGTACATTCAGTACATCGTTTTTTTTAGTGTGTCCACATGTGGTAAGTATATATGTACTTGTGTTGGCTTTACATGATGAAGCATTTCAAATTTCAGACTCTTCATGAAGAGTTGCATGTTGTGACGTTGCACTTTCAGATTACTCTGTGAATATTGCCCAAAACAGCAACTTGTGTTTCGGGATACACCGTATTGCTGTCTCTTTGTCATCCATCAGGTACTTACAGCATTTTAAGGCCTTTGTATATTTTCCTCAGCTGTCATTGCCATTCTTTTTTTCTGTATCTACACATCTTTTTTCAGCTACACTCACATACCAAAAGTCATGCTGTAGCAGTATGTAAATTATGAAATGCCCACACCTGTCTAAGTTTTGGGTTGTTATCTTGTGACTTAGGTTGAACACTGCCCAGCGTGCTTTAGGCAATGTGAATTATCAGAGTTCGAACAAGGTTTAATAGTGGGTGCCAGACAGATGGGACATTTCATTTCAGAAGCTGTGTGGGCATTTTACATTCATTGACCCACAGTGTCACGTGTGTGTCCCGGGAATACGTCATAGAAAGCATTACCACCAACAGTGAGGATGCTAACTGGATCCTAGAGGACTTTGCAACATATGGCATGGCCCAATGAATTATGGTACCAATTGTTTCAGGATGATGGTAGGGTTCGAATGGGGTGCAGACTCTATAAAGCCATGGACCCTGGTTGTCAACAATGCACTTTGCAGGCTAATGGTGGTTCCATACTGGTGTGGGGTGTGTTTTCATGGCATGGGTCTACTGGTCTGCCTAAACATGCCATTGCCCTCTGTGTTTCACTGCTTGGTGACCATTTGCAAGCCCTTCATGGACTTCATGTAGCCCCACAATGATGGGAAATTCCAGCAGGACATTGCACCATGCCATCCGGCCCAAGTTGTCCAGAATTGGCTTGAGGTGCGTTCTGGAGAGTTCCAGTGAATGTTGTGGCTTGCACGTTCACCCAGCATGAGCCAAATCGAGGTATTCCACTATCATGACTTGTTCGAACTTCGATAATTCACATCACCTTGGCATGAGAATGCTGGTCAGAGTTCAACCTCACTTGCTTACACAAGTGTGGGCATTCCCAAGCCGTCCCCTGCGATAACACCACCTGAAAATCATTATTACATGCTGCTGTCCTGTCAAATTAGAAGCACTACATCATGTGCATCAAACACTGCATCTCTGTCTGCTCTGCTGTAATACGTAGCTTTCTTTAGACCCCAAAAATATCTGAGCTGTCTGTAAAATTAGTAGGTGTAAAAAGAGGAGAAAATGAGCTGTCTAGAGAAGAATAAATGACAGCACAGGCAGCTGTTTATACAGCTGTTACACCTGTTCCATGAAGTTGAAGAAGTTTCAAACAGGTTGCAGGATGATTTACAATATATAACTCAAGTGCAATTTAGTTTCATGTAGGTTTCAAGCATCTAAAGTTTGCGTGGAAGTTTCACCATGTAAAGCCAGACTAGAGTTCTATTAATTTACATCAATAAATAAAACAATTCAGTCTCCGAAGATCATACCTATGATGACTTTGATGGCTGTGGTTTATCATTGATTAAAGTGAGCCCTGCTTGCGTGTATAGATCTGCGGAGGATGACCGCAGGCTTTGTTGGCATGGCCGTCTCTATCATCCTCTTCGGATGGATCATCGGGGTGCTGGGCTGCTGCCAACAACATGATCTCATGCAGTATGTAGCTGGACTACTCTTCCTCATGGGAGGTAAGTGTGAGTGTGTGAGAGAGAAGGAGGCAGCAGAATTATGTATGATTGTAATGTCTGTTTGAAGAGGGGAGATATAAATCTTGAGTTCATGTATTTATTGCAGTATTAGATTAAGAGAATGCCATTGAAAAGACATTAAATTGATCTAATACTGCAATAAGTGCATAGTTAAATTAGACACCGCTGTGCTCTGGTCAACCATCTTAAGTCTGTTCTTGTGTCACCATCTAGTGGTGGCTTTATACCACATTGTGTAGTTTGGACATTGGTCATCTCGTCATCTGTTAATTACATTTTTCTGAACACTGTTAACTTTAGACAGGAGTATGATATCATGGTAATGTTCTATGAAAATGAGGACAGTCTACACTGAAGAGAAACGAACATTCAGGTGTACATGTCCATTTCAAATTTACACACCAGATTTCTTTTGACTGAAATACATATGTATCCCCAAAATGGCACAAACATGTATCCCCAAAATGGCAGCTTTACAGGACAGGGCAAAAAAATAATAATTTGAATGTAAGTCAATGGAACCAGACTTGTTTTCCAAGTGGTTTTGGGTCATTTCTGTTGATCCATTCATCCTGAAATTTTCACACAGTGTAAACAGTGTTCAAATAATGCACAATAGTAAAAATGTACGAAAATGGAGATACATGATTTTCTTTGGATCGCAACAATGTATTCATAAGCACGAACAAAGAAAACGTTTTCAGACAGATATTAAATACATGTACATACATTCATTGCTGTCAGAACAAATTGACAAGGTGGAAGGAAACATGTTTTTAACTTTTAATGGTAATTTTAAAGTTAATGGAGAAATTGTGGACATTTTACAACACACAAATCAGGCTAATGATAAGGAAGGTAGGAGAGAAGCCGCTGACATGCAATCATATCATTTTGTTCGTATTTATAAGTCCAAGCGTTTTAGTTTTACAGCTGTAGTCAAATAGCTCTCTACTGACTTGATTGTAAGTTGTCTGACAACGGTGAAATGTGAAATCTGCTCTCAGGTTATGCTCAAACAAAAGTCAAACAAATGGCAGAAATTCACAGCAGCAAATAATATACATATTGTGCCCAGTATTTCAGTACATGCAGTTATGGGTTCTGGTAATTGCCACAACTTTTGTCAGTTGCATTCTGTTTGCACTGTAAAAAAAATGGGATCCCTTAATATTGCATTTTGAGTTATTTGAAGTGGAAATATTAAGTTCTTTTAAATTCCGTGAATTCAACTTAAAATTGTAAGACAGCCTGAACACTGAACTTTTTTGTGTTCAGGCTGCCTTAAACATTTTTTTTACAGTGTGGTTTTTCCACACAAATATACATATTCCATACAGTCTGTTTTCGTGTTTTGCTTTTCTCAATACTTTAGTGATTATTAAAAATGTTTAGTATATTTTCTGTATCACAATATTACAATCTGTGCTAATTTTATTTACTAATATTATGATTGGAGATTGTCATACCAATGTCAAGACAAAAAGACCTACAGAAATAGTAGGAAATTAATACTGTTCAATTAAGTAGATTACAAAAAGTCAGGGTTTTTTGTGCACCAGCAACAATATCTGTCTACCATGACTATACATTCTGGGTCTTGTCCCTCCTCTAGGAACCTGCTGTATAATCTCTCTCTGTACGTGTGTGGCGGGCATCAACTTTGAGCTGTCGCGGTACCCCCGCTACCTATACGGCCTACCCGAAGACATCAGCCACGGCTACGGCTGGTCCATGTTCTGCGCCTGGGGCGGCCTGGGCCTCACCCTGTTGGCTGGCTTCCTGTGCACATTAGCGCCCTCTTTAAGCAGCACCTCGGCCCGCACCGCCGTCCACAAGCCCCGTCACGAGAATGGGACCGTGTGATCGAGAGGGGTTGCTGGAGCCACCTTTCCTCCAACATCTGCACAATGTCTATGGAGCCGTCAGGTTGCCACAGCTGGACTTTTGAAATCACCATTCTGTTCCGCATTCACACCACTCGTCTGTGTTGGGATAGGAGGTGTGTTTTTAAGGCTCTTTGTTGGAGTTGATCACACGTAACAGTGCTCAGCTCCATTTGAATGATGGACAGGACAACCACTGGCCATTCCTCCACTCCACTGAAGAAGACCAAACACGTAGCCAGCCCAATTTCAGCATAGAATATGTAGACAAGCCACAAACACATACACCATGCAGACTAAACATTATGTACTATTCCGTTTGTCGCACTTTGAGGGTGCACTGAGCTCTTCACAGCAACACGTTTGCTCTTGTCTTGCTCGCCCACTCAAGAACTGACCAGGAGGCGACTGTTTCTTTCCCTTTCATTCCAAAATGGTGCTCTCTTTTCACAATATCACATCTGCACACAGACACAGTCTCTCTGCAACGTGTTTGGGGAGCTGAGAATGAGGAACAAACAAGCAGGGGCAAACACCCAGCCAAAAGCCATGTATTCTTTTTTCTCAGTGGTTTGCACTGCCAGACATTTAGGGCCCTGACACACCAAGCCTGTTGGGCGTCAGTAAGTAGCGGGGTCCGACGGACGCCCATAGTTGGTGCGATGGGTTTCACGCTGTTGGCTGTTGTGTGCTCTTATCAACACTGTTTTGACCAGCTGAGCACTTTTATTCAGGGTTAGTGATCAGCTTTGAAAGAACAGTACACACGGAGAGTAGTGAAAGAGCAATGTGGCCAAACGACACTCATAAAGAACAGCCAGAATAGTTAGATCACTATTTTTGCTATTTGAATGTCCAATATTGTCATATTCCCAACAAGATAAAATTAATATTGTCAAACAGAAACACATGAATGCTCCAATGAAGACAACACTGACTACATATTAACATGTAACAGTAAGACAGAATAAGGTTAGTCACCCATTTCATGGACGTTTTCATATATATTTGTCATATAATCGTGCACCCAACTTTTAAGTAGCCTTTTTTCAGATTTTATTAAGCTAACTGGGTTTTACTTACACATACTGGCAGCAGTGGGTGATATATTGGTTCACCTGGTGTACTGGAGTTTTGTCCTTAGATATAAAATGGGATGTACAAATATAAGCTCATAATGTCACATACGTACAGTGCAGATGAGTCTAAGGTAATAAGTCCAGTTTGTTGTTGATGGAGCAGACATCAGATTGAAATGAGTTAACGAGGGAGGGGGGAAGAGTGTGGATAGACAAGGGTTAGTCGTTAGCTGTAAGTCTAGCTTGGAGACTAGCTGGATGTCTGCGTGGCCCCTCACTCTGCTAGCTGCATCAGGAGATGCTGTGATCTCAAGACTCTAAGTCAAGAGGCTCTGCAGCTACTTAGCTAATACTGATAGCGCTGGTACGGAGAGACATATATACTGAGTCCTTCGCCTCTCATTTAGTGAGTCTGATGTAAGTTCGGTTTGTTGTTGAAGGAGCAGACATCATAATGTACCAAGCTAATGAGTTAAAGAGATGGGGAAAGAGTGTGAAAGGAAAAGCTGATGCCTTGGGGTTAGCTGTTATCCTAGCCTGGATTTCTGTGTGTGCCACCAGCAGCCCCTCACTCTGCCAGCTGCTTCAGGAGATCCTGTGAGGTTCCGCAGCTCCTTAGCTAATATTGATAGCACTGGCTGCCAGATATAGCTGGAGTCCTTCACCTCCTATATAGTGAGTCTTACTTAAGCTAGTCTATTTTGTTGTTGAAGGAGCAGACATCATACCGTAACAAGCTAATGAGTTAAAGAGACGGGGGGAAAGTGTGGAAAGAGAAGCTGCTCTCTTGGGTTAAGCCGTTAGCCTAGCTTGGAGGCTAACCGGTTTTCCATGGGCACCATCAACTGCGCCCCTCACTCTGCCAGCTGCTTTAGGCAATGCTGTGATATCAGGCCAAGAGCTCCTCAGCTAATACTGATAGCGCTGGCATATAATCCAACATATATACAGTGCAAATACACAGAGTCCCTGGCTTATAACATTTACCGAATTCCAGAAGGTCTGATGCTCGTCAATGGTAGCTTGAGAGACACATTTATTAAGTCAAATTATTTTAGATATTTTTTTGTTTTGTTTTGTTTTTTTCTTTATTTTTTGTTTTGCACTGGGTTTGCCAGTCTCAGAGAAGCCAGAGATGTGGCTTACATGCATTTGCCTTGATCACATAAAGGTTAGCAAGCAATATTAACATCCGTCTCATGCTTTTACAGGTTTGTACTATTTTGCCCAATAAAAGCTTTTTTGGTTTGTTAAATATGGTTGTTAAAAGTGAAGGAACATTCCAGAACAACGCAATTGTTAATCTACAAAAATAGATTTACTTGTGTATCCAAATAAATGGTTGGCCTTAGTCAATTAGCTAGTCCTTCATGGTCAGCTTGGTGTGTCTGGGCCCTTAAAGGCCCGATCAGGACTTGTTTCAACACCTCCAAGGCCTCAGGCCTGATTACCCTGTAGCGCTGATCTATTGCGGCAGTACAAAAACTCGCCTGCTACAGCAAATCCTGATTGGAGCTTTAAACTTAGCATAGCATGTCAGCAAAAACACAACCGTGGTTATCGCCGAGCTGAAGCATGTGGACGAGGAACTGGAAAGAGTGCGACTTAAGCCGGAGGACTTTGCCGCAGA
Source organism: Semaprochilodus insignis (assembly GCA_034552555.1). Taxonomy (NCBI): domain Eukaryota; kingdom Metazoa; phylum Chordata; class Actinopteri; order Characiformes; family Prochilodontidae; genus Semaprochilodus; species Semaprochilodus insignis. The sequence continues at coordinate 6,037,241 of CM067498.1, forward strand.
GGAGCACACCCTCCAACAGAGCAGTGCAAAACAAGGGATAAGCCGAATGGAGAGATAAAAGAAATATCAACCCTGCAACTTTGAGGAGCCAACTTTCTGGGGCCTCTAGGAGTCTGTATGTACAAATCCATTTTTTGTGTGTAGATTTCAGGACTCCATTTATACAAAATGGTGCTGGATTAAGAATGAAGACTCTTTTTGTTCTCCTTGTTCTGAGGTTGACAGCGGACGACGCTAGTCTCCAGTGTTTTGAGGAATTAGTCATGATTCAGTCCATGTTGGCACAAGGTATGAATAATTGAGCTGTCTTACTTTTAAGGCGATGTTTGTAAAAAAAAAAAAGCCTTCCTGAGCTTCATTTGTTGTAGGGATGAATTCCTGTTGTGAGCTCATGACAGAAATCCTATTATTAATGACAGACGAAAAGAGAAAACACACCTTTAAACTTCAGATTTGCATAGAGGGCTTTGAAGTCTTCGGTACTGAAGCACAGCGGGGAATCCGACCTTTGCACAATGTCAATTTGAATCGCACATGATCACGAAATGATCACATAGAATGCCACTTAGTCATTGAATGGTGTATAGAAAAGTCTGTTCTGTCTGGTATAGTAAGGGTACATATTGTATATTGGCATGTAATGTACTGTAATGTTTACATTACCCAGACTTCCCTTCAGCCACAGCCGTTCCGGTGTGCTCTTAAGCCTCTGTGATGAGTGGATACAAGCTTGGGGAGTTTCTCGAGGTAACACGTCCCAATCAGACATGAAAGCTTAGTAATGATTTCGTGTAAACTGGATGCACCAACTCACTCTTACTGTCAGTGCAAATACGAAACACCCTGACCACAGTCTTTTGAGTACTGTAGCGAATATGGATATAGTCTGAAAAAGCACACTTGTTTCAGATCCACTAATGATGCCTCAAAAGTGCTAACCAAATGAACAAGGGTCACAGAGACTATCAAATCCTGATCTCAGATCTGAGCACATTAGTATTACTTATTCCCAGCTGGGGGTGAATGTAAGGTCAGAGCTGCTGTATTCGGGGTAAGAAGTTAAGAGTAATAATGCCGTTATATGTGTGTATGGCTGCGTGTCCCAGTGATAAAGGAATAAACTTATTCCCGCTTATTGTTGATGTCATTATCAGATGATAACAAGTGTTTTTTTTTCTTGAGATAACAAGAACCTATCTTTGAGATTTCAATGTTTTTTTGTGTTCCCCAGGTAATGAAATACAGTCTCTTCCATAATTATTGGCACCCCTGGTAAAGTTGGGTAAAGGGGTTATAAGGAAGTCATCCTTTGGTAATTGAACTTTGGTAATTGAACTGAAATGGCACACTACTATACTGCACGCTGCATACTACAGTAGTATGTACTGCATACTGTATACTCTCCCTGCGTGTAGTATGCAGTACAGTAATATGTTTTGACATACAGTGTAGTATACTAGTACAGTCACATGACCAGTTACATCACACGTGCCTCAGAGCTGTTATTGCTGTATCCACTGTTTAGAGCTAGCTGCTTCTAACACTGCTCAGTTCACCTGAAATAGCTTATAAGAAGGTCAAGAAATAATGACCTGAGGACCAAAACCACAGTTATTGGCACCCCTGCATTTAATGTTCTGTATAGCCTCCGTTTGCCAGTAAAACAGCATCACTTAGTCAGAGAGCAGGGAATTTGAAACCATTCCTCTTTACCGATTCACTCCAGAACATCCAGGGTCCTCTTTTGTGCAGTCTTCTCTTTAGTTCACCCCACAGACGACCCGTTTAGATCAGGGGACTGAGATAGTCATGGGAGACGGTTTATTTTGTGTTCAGTAAACCGTTATTATGAGCAGTATAAAATTGTCCTCCTACACTGGAGCACAATTTGGCTTATTATACAGTATCAGTCAAATGTTTAGACACACCGAACTAAATGGATGCTGTTGGTTATATTAAAGACTCTACAGGCTTACACTTAACAGTTCCATATCGTCATCTATAATATATATTTAGTTGGACAAAAAAACATTTATCTGTTTTTATCTCTTTGCACAGTTTAAAAGCTCTAGTTCAGTTTATATTTTATTTTATATTTTCAGTTTATATTCATGATGGACAGACCAATAAAATTTGCTCCAAATTAGCTTAGAATCAACCATGTTCTATCAACCTCCATTGCAGGTTAGGAAAGCCATTTCATCCTCCTGTGAAGTTCATTTTGGAGTTATTTAAGTTGGGACTGCATAATTCCATGAGTGCTGTTTTATAGTTTGATGTCTTCACTGTTATTCTAAAATACAGCATTAAGATAAGCATAAGGAGAACCTTCTATGAGTAGGCGCGTCTAAACTTTTGACTGGTAGTGTAATTGGGCTGCTGTTCTAATCAGGCAGTTCTGGCACATACACATTTCAACAATGAGTGATTGATCAGTCGGCTCTTGTAGGCTAGTCTTCTGGTCAGACTGGCAAATGTCTTGTTATCTCAGGAAAACAACATCCCAATTGTAAAAACGGCATCAGTGAATAAAATTAGCTGATTGTGACAAAAACAAATCAGAGCAGATAAGCAAGTAAAGTAAATATGACCTTTTAGGATTCCCTAGGGAACAGTAGGTAGGATTTATTTTAAGTTTTTCTGTGAAATGTGTGATTTTTAATATGTGTACGCAGCATATTTTAGCATGACAAATTAGCAAACCACAAAACCAAAAGCAAAATCAGGTACAATGTGTAAACTAGTGCAATGAATGTTGCCAAGGCACATGACAAAGAGGCACATGATGAAGAAAAAAAGAGAGAGAGAGTGAGAGTGAGAGTGAAAAAGCACATCTGTGAGTGCAGAAAGAACAAGCAGCTCTTGGGGGGAAATTGGAGACATGTGTACAATAGCCATCCTTTATTTTGGCAGTCAAAGTAGCACTATTTTAATTTTGTATGAACTGTTTTTATTGGCTAATTCAACAAAGCAGGTCAAGAACACAGCAACCATTTTCACGCATGACCTTATGGCGGTGAATTTATTTCAATGTATTGAGAGACTTGTGTCCTTTTTTAATTATTTTTATTTGAAAGAAATAAATTGTAATTAACATTTACATTGCCGTGTGTGTACGTTCATTTATAGCTATAGAAAAAAAAGTTTGGCTTTAATATTCACAAATATTCATGTTTTAAAAAAGTAGGACATTTGTAATGAAAAATATTGGCTCATCACAATCTTATATGCTGTACATAATACGGGCAAAAAGAAAAAAAATGAAGAAAGAACAATGAACTTTTAAAGGGCCCATATTACCTAAAATACATTGTTACAGTTTCAGATACATACCATTTATTCACCAGTCCGTACAGTCCATGTATACGGCCGGCAAAGCAGTTCATTTTGAATTGATTGTTTTTGTGATGTCACAGAGGCCAAACTAGTTTAGCCTAGTTTAGCCCCGCCCATTCACACTCAAGTTATAAGGTGCATTTCACTGCCTGGAATGCTTTTTGAATGAGGTACAAAACAGGCCAGCCAGTCAGAACTGGCTTAATTTACATATATCTGTCTTAAAGGTGCAGTAACCAAAAAAAAAACTGTTCAGGACAAAGAAAACTTGGAAATTTGGTAATGTAACATTGAATTATGGCTGGTTTTGGTACATGAACCTACACATCGTAAGTGGACCTCAGAACAATAAAAATGCAAGAAGTACATGCAAGAAAATATGGACCCGTTAAATCCCTAAGGCTGGAAATGTGTGCAATGTAGTCAGAACATACTGCATAGCTTATCACCAGACACCACCTTGTGGATGATAATGGAAGTTTCACTCATACACAATAATATGACTTTAAGACGTGCATTTCCCTCATACATTAAAATCATATATTTCATTAAAAGTGATTAATTAAAATCACATCACATATTAACAGTGAGCATGAGTAAACATATCCATCATCAGGAATGTAAATCATTATTATCTAGAGAGCCTGCCCTTAAGTTGTTCACTGCTAGTTTAGATTTAAAGGAAAATAAAAGTTTAAAAATAATAATACATAAAAGGAAGGTCTAAAAATAAAGAGACAGTATACCTCATACCATTATACCTTATTGAAATATATTTTTTCCTATTTTTTTTTTTTTTACAGTTTCTGTATTAAAAAACATAAAGCTGTAACCATATGCAATTCAATCTATTCAATGCTCCTGTAATCATTCCCATGCTTTTCTTGACCCAACACAGAGATACCAGTCAGGTATCAGTACAAGGCAAGACTGGTCATTGTTCAACTCATTATTAACACACATTATTTCCTAAATCGGGAGTGTGTGCCCACAACCAAGTAGCTGTCCCGTGAAGGCTCTTTGGTGTTGGGGGACTTAGAAGTGGGTTTGCAGGGTTTGAGCCCTGGCCGAGCGAGCTGAGGTGTCCTGCAGGGGTCATGCTTAAGCAGGTATGTTCCAAAAGTTTCCCATCCACCACCAACACGCACCATGACGTGTTTATCATTCAGCATCTGCAGCAGAGAGAGATGTACATGGTATTGCATTAGCAACATGCCACTCACACTGTAACATCCTGTCTACCTTGTTTAATTATGTAGAACTGCTGAAATAGCTTTTGGATATTTCCCCCTATTAAAGGGCAATAGTTCAACTAAGTTATTGGTTTGATGTGAAACGATACACTGTAGAGAAATTTAGCGACTCTGATAACTCAGTCTTCTGAATTTTTATATGTAGTGTTGGTAAACTATGGTAAAATATGGTGAAATAAAAAAACTCTATTTTTCTATATTGCTACAGAATACCGGCGTCGGACGAGAAGGCATGCCTCACAGTCTCCGCTCTAATTCATCCCAAAGGTGTTCTGTCTGGTTGAGGTCTGTGCACTGGTGGGCGATCATGTTGGAACAGGAAGGGGCCATCCATAAACTGTTCCCACAAAGTTGGGAGCATGAAATTGTCCAAAATCTCTTGGTCTGCTGAAGCATTAAGAGTTCCTTCCACTGGAACTAAGAAGCTGAGCCCAACTCCTGAAAAACAACCCCACACCATAATCCCCCCTCCACCAAACTTTACACTTGGCACAATGCAGTCAGACAAGTGCGAACTATGCGCCTCAGCATCCACTGACCCCGCTCTGTCATGTTACGTGGCCTACCACTTGGTGGCTGAGTTGCAGTCATTCCTAATCGCTTCTACTTCCTTATAAAGCCACTGACAGTTGACTGTGGAATATTTAGTTGGGAGGAAATTTCACGACTGGACTTGTTGCACAGGTGGCATCCTATCACGGTACCATGCTGGAATTCACTGAGCTCCTGAGAGTGACCCATTCTCTCACAGATGTTTGTAGAAGTAGTCTGCATGCCTAGGTGCTTGGTTTTATACACCTGTGGCAATGGAGGTGATTGAAATACCAGAATTCAATGATTTGGATGGGTGAGTGAATACTTTTGGCAATATAGTATATATATTAGGACCAGTCAAAAGTTTAGACAGCATCAAACTATAAAATAGCATTCATGGAATTATGCAATCCACCTTAAAAAACCTCCTAAATGGAACTTTACAGAAGAATAAAACAGCTTTTTTAACTTGCAATGAAGATTGATACAACATGGTTAATTACAAGCAGTTTCGACCAATTCTATTGGTCTGTCCATCAATTCACTAGACTGAAAGGGGAACTAGATCTTTTAAAGTGTGGAGAAAAAGACAAGTTTTTTGCGCATCTAAATACATATTAGAGGTGCCCATATGGCAAAAATATAATACTGTGGTACATCAAGAGTATATGTGGTATATCAGGATGTGTATTGTTTCAGACATCTCATCAGTTGGAGCTGTTAAGTGTGAGCCTGTAGAGTCTTTAAGATCACCAACAACATCCATTTAGTTGGGTGTGTTTTAACTTTTGACTGGTAGTGTTTTTTAGGTCAAAACCATTTGTAAAACAATATCTCAAATATGAGTCAGCATATTCATGGCCATTTCTCTAAGGTAGCATTTATAGGCATTAAACGCTTCAGACATTTGGCTCCCATCACTACCAATCATGTCAGACCATTCTGAATAACCTGGTTAACGTCTAAACAATCTAAGTATGCAGGGATTTTGTGAAATCAGTGGAATTTTTCTCATAGGAAACATTAAATTTCCCAGGCTCAGAAGCCGGGTCTGGGTTTTCCTCTGGGTTACATGGCTGAACATAATACAGCATCATGTACAACCACTGGACGTCACCATATCCATTTATACTGTATGTTTGCACTACCCTCAGCAAATGTTGTGTCTGCTTTGTCTGTAACACCCTGTGCTTTACAAAATGATCCATTTGCTGTTTAGTGAAGAATGATCCCCCTCTGGCAAAGCCCCCTTCTTTGGGACAGACAACCCCCCCTCCATGCCCACTTCCCTGATTAAATATTGAAAGCCTTCATCTCATTGTGCTCCCATGAAAGGCGTATGAGAATGATCTTAGAAAGAGAGAGCGAGAAAGAGCGAGAAAGAGCAAGAGCGGGGAGGCGGGGGGGGGGGGGGGGCACTGTCAAAATCTCATTAAGTCTAATGAAACACTGCCTCATGGCACCAGCTGAGCACCAGCTTAAGACTAATCCACCACACACACACAGGAAAAACGCATACAGCCTATATAGGTGGGGAGAGCAGGGCCCAACCTAAAGCAGGGCAAAATGCACTATTAATATTTTGTTTAGTTAAACAAGGATAATGTGTAATGTTGTGAGGACAACGTCTGTAAGTGCTTTTTAACTCCAAAATACACTCATCATCAAAAGAATAGTTGCACAAATAGTTGTACCCAAAAGGAATCAGCTGACAGGAATGAAACTTGATGTGTGGGTTTGACACTGTGAAAGATGTGAATGATTCAAGTTTTGCAGTCAGCTGACATGTGATGTAAGCAACCATGGGCCTTATCGTTGTACCAGACTGAACCTACAGCCACGTTTGCAGACATTAAGTGAGCAGTGATGCCCCTCAATCAGTCATCCTGACAGTGGCAGCACTATTTGCAAATGGCTGTATGGTGCAGGACTACATGCATCCAGACCATTATGACGACTGCTCTTAACACCACGTCAACATGGCCAAAGACTGCAATGGTGTCGTGCCAGACTGTCATGGTGTGACTCAGAATGGCAGCGGGTCATCTTCAGTGACAGGTCCTGCTTTTGTCTTGGTGGAAATGACCAACGAATCCCTGTGTTACACATCCAGAAGGCCTGGTGTCACTCCACCTCCAGCCCTACCACAAAATCTGCAGGAACTATGTAAGAATATTCAAGCTGCATGGGATGGATTATCGCAGGACACAATTAGGAACCTCTACAATTCCATGCTGAGACGTCTGGCATGTTGCATCACCAAACATGGCGGCTCGTTGCCATACTGAGAGACACTACTTCTGTATGTGTAGCTCAATAAATATTGCCCGTATCAGTCTAAATGTATCATCATTTAATGTTCCTGGTAACCTTTATCTTCCTTCCCAGTAGCATTGCAATCTGACTTTTACTTCTGGTTGCAACTATTCTTTGCTGATAAGTGTATAATAACAATGTTTTGAAGCATGTTAATAGCATGTAGTTAACAGTGAGAGCTCCCTAGAGAGCTAGACTATAATGCAGCCTCCACCAGAGACGTTATAAATGAGAGCACTGGTCACTGGATGAAATATGAATGGGAAAACTCAACACTCACCATAGCATCCATTTGGGGAGAAAGTCCTACTCCTCAAGAAACAGAGCCTATCAGGGGTCAGTTGTTGATTCAGTCAGGTACAACGATAAGGCCCGTCCTTGCTTACGCCACATGCATAGCCGAGCGTGAAACCTAAATCATTTGCACGTCTCACGGTGTCAGACCCACCCACCAAGTTTCATTCCTGTTGGTCGACTCCTTCTGGGTGCAACTATTTTGACAACGAGTGTGTAGAAAGTAAAGCACTGATAGCTGTATTATGGTAATAACTGCTGTATATACAGTACTTAACCTCTTTCTACATGCCAAATAGTGGCCATTGGCTTTTCATTAATAAAATAATTCATATTTCATTTATTGATGACATATGTCCTATTCTACTTAGACATCATAATGTCTATATATAGTATAATTTGGCTCCTCTGCTAAAATTAATATTGTTCAGAAACAAAAAAGAAGTCGCCAGAGGAATCTACCTCCTCTGGTCAGTCCCTAATTGGTCAGAACTGCTTACAGTGATCAAACTAAGCTTAAAGTGAGCTGACTAAGCAAGAAATCCTACTGTGTGTGACAGACATCTGGACTGATATGGGACTACACATTAAAAGAAACCACAGATTATGAGGCACATAACCATAAACACTTTGGTGATTCTAAAAACTGTATACGGAGTGTTTACTGACCTTTAAATTGTCCAACTTGACAGACATCTCAATAAATGCAAACTATTAGTGATTCCTGATTCCTAATACTGTTGTCAGTCACCTCAAGCCTAGATTAATGTGCTTCTGAAGCTGGACACAACAATGCATGCACACACACTCACATACAAGCCACAAAGCACATTAAATACCAACTGAACCCAAAGTGATAAATGTGTTCATGTTCCTAGACACACCAGTACACGCGCACACACACACACACATACTCAGGCTCCTTTTCGTCAAATTTACACCTGTGATGCACAAGCTTTCAACACCCGCTAGCATAGTGTGAGTCTAGTACTGCCATGGCAACAGCAACAGCAGCTGAACCAAAAGGAGGGAAGGAGATTAAAAACGGAAGGGGGGAAAAAAAGAATAAAAGAAGGAAGCACAAGAGGTTATGTCTCTAGAGATACCAGTCTCTCCCCAGAGGCATTCAAACCCACTGCTATCGGCCATAACCCCCTCATTAGAGAGCTGTTCCACTGCTGGTATTACAAGCAGATTTATACGGGTAGCCCCCCCGCCCTCTTCAAGCCCCAGTGACCTGCCACGCTTCCTAACAGACGCATTCACACACGCCCACCGCACGTGCCACGTCTGGTATTTCCAATCAGTCTGCGGTGTGCCTCAGCTGTTTCCAACCTGATTAAAATGTCAGGGCCTGTCAGGCTGCTCAGGTTTGGCATGGAATAAATAGAGAAAATAAATGGGAGTCAATCAGGTGGGGGGCAGGGGGATACCCCTGTTTGGATGTCCATAATTTCTGTCAGTCGGCTATCCTGGGTCGAATTCTATCTATCTATCTATCTATCTATCTATCTATCTATCTATCTATCTATCTATCTATCTATCCAGTGTTGGATTGCAGTGCTATTGGGAAGGAAGATAAAAGTTACCAGAAACAATAAATGATGATAGATTTAGACTGATATGGGCAATATTTATTGAGTTACACATGCAGAGGTAGTGTCTCTCAGTATGTTGTAGAGGTTCCTAATGGCGTCCTGTGAAAATATCCCCATGCAGCTTGAATATTCTCACACAGTTCCAGCAGATTGTGCGGTAGGGGTGGAGGTGGCGTCACACCAGGCCTTCTGGACGTGTGACGCATGACAACAAACCGTTCTACTTGGCGCTGACCACGGTGCCTCCACACATGGATTAGTTTATCGTCTCCACAAAGACTTGTTACTAAAGATGAGATGCTACCATTCTTAGTCACTCCATGACAGTCTGGCACGACAGTATTGCAGTCTTTGGTGACATAGACGTGGTGTTAAGGGCAGTCGTTGTAACGGTCTGCCTACATGTAGTCCTGACATGTAGCCGTCTGCCAATGGTGCTGCCACTAACAGGATGACTCAAGGAGGTCATCACTGCTTGCTGAATGTCCGCAGTTGTGGCGGTTGGGTCAGTCAGGTACAGTGATAAGGCCTGTCCTTGCTTACGTTACATGTGTGGCCGAGCATGAAAGTTGAATCGGTTGCATGTTTCACAATGTCAAACCTAACCACCAAGTTTCATTCCTGTCGGTTGATAGATAGATAGATAGATAGATAGATAGATAGATAGATAGATAGATAGATAGATAGCAGTGTATTCGTAACCATTGTGTGTGATAGCTTCCTGTAAGGTAGTTTTTAGAGGCATTCAATTCTTTGGATGTCTAGTCCCTATCAACAAACTGCTGTCCTTGTTTACGCCCTAATGATAATGAAACTCCCTTTTATGAATACAACCGATGAGATATATCTGATTTTATACAGTGATTAGCTTGCCTAGACAGCAATAATCAGGCTTCTAATTACCATGGAACTACAATGAGAACCATTCTATAGTCAACTATAAATAATCAGCTTGTGGTAATCTTACAGTTACTTTTTGGGCCCATATCCAAGACTCGATGGGCCCATATCCAAGACTCCCGGTCACCAGCAAAAACTTGCACATGCTGTATTTTCCATGCTGGTATGCTGATCAACTAGCATTACCATGCTGGGTGAGCATCTTAGACCATGCTGGTTTGAGCTGTTTGTTACCAGCATGCCGTGTATTTAAATGGTAATGACACCTTCAAACAGTTATTTACCTTTCAGCATGTTCTACTCTGTACAGAAAGCTGTTTGTGTCTGTTGTCTCCCAGAGCAGACAATCGCCTTAATAATTCACATTAGGTTTGAATAATTGAACAGTTTCTATATACTTTCCTTCCAGTCTTTCTTCCCAAGGGGACGATACGGCAGAGCGTGCTGGCAGCAGGCCTAGCTGTTTGTGCTTCCACAAAAGCTCTTCTTCTGCCTTCACATATTTTCACAAAACTTCTCCCCCTCCTCTTCCACACTCACTCTGCACCAGTCTTCTTCTCCATCTCCACTGGCAAGTGATTCCACTTCATTTTCTTCCATTCTACTCAGCACCAATACAGATTAAATGCTGTAGTTCCAATCACTGCCACTAGATGTCAATGTGCAGTCACTTCTCTCATAGACACACAACATTTGGTTGAAAAGATGCCCCTTAGGATCCAGTACCGCATTCAGTCTGATAGAGATTTAGCAGACAGGCTGTTCTCTCTTCACTTCTATTTTTGTGTTGCACATCATGTGCAGGTCTGCTGTAAGCGCCTATAACTAAAGAGCTGGTAGCCTGAGAAGAATGCTTAGCCAGAAAGCTAAAATACAGTAGACAGATCTGGAACAAAACACCAATCACAACACACCAGTTTGTCTAACTACTTCATTCTTACTGTAGGGCACTGTTTATGACACCTACATAAGCCATTCATGACAACTGACCTTCACCTACAAGCATAAACATTTCCCATTCCATTAAGTGTCATTTGTCAGAAAGACTACATTTGCCAACCCTGATGTCGAGATGTGATAACCAGCTTTATGGAATGACATTAATTAATTAAAGCAATTAGGTTGCGGGGTGAACTGACGCAGCTCAGTTTGTGCCACAGTGACATAAAGCTGGTAATATGACAAGGCCTGCTAACTCAGGCTGGTTGAGCAACAATGAGTTTCATATCACTATCTATTGTTTCCAATAGAGAATGAATAGGATGGAAAAATGCATGTCTGTCTACCCTATTTCCGCTCGACCTAGAGGCACCATTTCGGATACACTATCTCAGGGCAGACCCCCCGAGTAGGAATTCAGTGTTGGTTCGACCTGTACTCGTCTTTCTGTTCGCATCACTTTTTCCTCTCATAGACTCCCAGTCATTTTTGGCCCTACCTGAACTATACTGCTTCCTTTGCCCAAGAGTCACCAAACAGCATGTACTTATTCAGGGCAGGTCGCAAACAGTAATCCATAGTCATACTGACTATGTGTTGTTTATTCATCCCTTGTTCCTCCCATGGAGTCCCAGTAATTTTGGGCCCTTACGTGCCATCTTTTGGGCAGCCTTGGTGTAGAATCTTTACATTCTATATCACATCTATATAACATTTCACTGCTGTTGGAACAAAACTTTGTATCCCCATGGTTATTGTTTTTTGTTGTTGTTGACAAAATTTGAAGCACCTGTTTCCCTTTACATTGTATGTACATTTCATGATGGACCAAATGAAATGGCTCAGAATTACTAGGAATAAAGTCTGGTTCCATTGACTTACATTAAAAGTAAAGTATGTTTCTTTCCACTGTAATGTTATCAGTTTGGAGATAGTATACAGCAAGAAAATGGTTTGCTTAAAAATCAAATCAAATCACGTTTATCACAAGGTGTGAAGGTGAGCGAAAATCTTAGGTTAGGCTTAAATACAAACAACACACATTAGACACTAAATATATACAATAGTAAACACTAGAATAGCTCTGTTTATCCAAATATACAGTTTTATATAACAGAAATATGAAGTCATGAATAGAAGCATTGATATATACAGATGTACACATTTCCATATATGCAGTTTGGGGAGTCTGAGGTAGATAAAAGAGATGTAGAGTACATACAGGGGATAGAATACTGATCTAGTCCACTCATCTTCTAGCTATAGTCCACAAACAGCATCCTCAAATAAGTGTACTATGAAATTATGACCTTTTTTGGCACCTCAATATGTAAGAGTGCCAGATTGTTAATCATAGTGGCCTTCACAATATTGATACCGCAAAGTGTGCAATTTGCAAGTGAGCCTCGATCCAGGCACTAAATGTTCTATTGTTCATCTTGTCTAGTCACAGATGCTCGTTGGCATCATCAAGCTTTATTTACTGAAGTCATTTTGGCCAAATAATGCTGGCCAACTCAAATAATCACAGTATTGTATTGTAGATCTGGCAGCCCTACGGTCCAGTGTGGGCGAAGTCTTGATGAATGAATGATAACCTGAAGAGAATACTGCTTTGGCAACACTGTCATGTGATACAGTCATGCCAATAAAGCTTCTTGAACTGAATTGGATGGAACTGAATTGAATACTGGTGATATTATCTCTAATGTTGGGACCACCAACTACTATCATGTGGGATGTTTGACAAACGTTGCTAAAAATCTGCTTGAGATGTTCAGTTCACACATCAGATCCTCGAGATAGCATTCAGAGATGAGTCATCTGTTGTCAGTGGTCTGCTTGTTCTGATTCACATGAATGAATCTTCTGTCGTCACCTTACACTGACTCTATGTTCAATAGTGAAACCTTTCCTGAAAGGTAATCAACTGATTTAGCTATCCATTGCTTTCTCTCTTTCTCCATGGAACAGAGCTATTGTGCTGATCTAATGTATGTTTTTCTTTTCACATCATCACTTTATTCAGGTCATAAAAGCAAATCACATCCATCTCCCACACACTTCTATTCAGACAAGCACAGGACGAGACATGGCCTAAAAGCTGTTGGTCTTAAACCTAGTATACAGCACTAGGTAAGTATCTCTCTCTCTCTCCCTCTCTCCTCTCCTATCTATCTATCTATCTATCTATCTATCTATCTATCTATCTATCTATCTATCTATCTATCTCTGTCTTCCTCTCTCCCTCTCCTGCTCTTTCTCTGTCACTCTTTTCACTCTCTCTGTCTTGCTCCTGTTTGCTCTCCCTTTATCTTTCTCTAACTCACTGTTTCCCTCTCTATCTTGTATCTTATATGCTCACTGTTTCTACTTGTCTCCATATCTCACTCATGCTCTCTCTCTCTCCTTTTCTCTCTGTCTCATCCATGCTCACTCTCTCTGTCTCTCTCTCCTCTTTACTTTGTATATGCTCACTTTCTCTTCTTCTCTCTAACCCATGCTCCTTCTCTCTCTCTCATTCTTTCTATTATTCTCTCTCCATTTTGCCTGTGCTCACTCTCTTTCTGTTTCTCTGTCCAACTCTCTCTTGCTCCTCCATACTCTCCCTTTCTCTTTCTCTCTCGCCCTTTCTCTCTCTCCCTTTCTCTCACACTCACTTTCTCTCCTTTTCTCTCTCTCTGCTTCTCTCTCTTATTACCTCTCTCTGTCTCACCCATGCTCACTTTTTCCATCTCCCTCTCTATCCTTCTTTTGTCTCTCTCTCTCTCTCTCTCTCTCTCTCTCTTTCTCGCTCTCTCCCTCTGCTAATTGGGTTTGTGAGAGAAAGATATTGCTTTTTTCTTTCCTCCATAGCAGAGCGCACAGAAGCCCCGGAGGAGTAGTCTGAAAGGAAGGGGGCGGGGCCTCTGGTAGCAATGCCGCCTCACTCTTTAACAAGCTTTCCAGAGTAATCAGGCTGCTAATGACTTCACCACTGAAATCAATAAATTCAGCCCCCCCCTCTTCCTTTTCTTCTTTTTACAGCCTGGCATTAACCTATAAACATTCTCCCAAATCATGTGTATGACATGGTGTTCCCTGTAGACCGGAAAGTCATTAGCAGTTTAGGGTATTTAAGCAATAGACCTGACACCTATTCTCTACAGTGATCAGTCATGGTATACAGATACACTTGTAGCGAGTGATTTTTAGTGCATGTATGAGGTTCTATGAGGAGCAATCAGTCAAAACCTCACATCTCCTTTTCTGGAGATTGAGAAAAGTGTAAATGAATTTGACATTTTGGAACATTTTCATTGGCCCATTCATCTTTAAACATTCACCCAATGTAGTGTGCAGCTGGTTGAAAAACAATGGACAATTTGGTCAATTTTGAAGGTGTTTTTGTTTATTAACTCCAAAAAATCTTGGCTTATCCTCGTGTTCATATAACATCTTGAGTTCTATTATTCAGTAACAATTCATTATTCAGTGAATGCTATGAAACTAGCATGTAATTGTGTAATGCTCAGGACAGGAATAATGAAATGTGTGCATTGCCAGGAGCTTAAAAAGTGAACAAAAAAAGTAGTCAATAATTTCTACAGAGCTTCATTTAACTCATGGCAATAGATAAAGAGAATTCAATTAATCAAACAACACTCATCTTCTAAGCCACTTTATCCTTCTGGGTCGTGCTGGAGTCTATCCCAGCACTCATTGGGTGGATGGCAGGAAACACCCTGGACAGGCCACCAGTCCATCACAGGGCAGACATACAGACATACACATTTACACCTAGTGTGCAATTTAGCATCAAAAATTTGCCTAAATTGATTGTGGGAGGAAACCCACGCAGACAACATGCAAACTCCAAAGTCCACACAGAAAGGAGCCCAGACTCCCCAGCCGTGAATCCAGGCTCTTCTTGCTGGGAGGCGAGAGCACTACCCACCACACCACCATGCCTCCCTCAAATAACACACAACCCTATACAGTTATCATTCATTTACTGAACTAGGTAATCTAGCATTTAATATTTCTGTCAGCAAAAGTATGCAAACCTCTGCTTTCAGGAACTGGTGTGACCACCTTGAGCACCAACGACTTCAATCAAGTGGTTACTGTAACTGTTGATCAGCCCTGTACATTGACTTAAAGGCATTATGGCCTGTTTCTCCTGGTGGGCTTTCTTGCGTGAATGCTACATCTTAGGTTCTGCCTGAACATTTTTATCACATTAGGGTCCAGACTTTGATTCAGGATAGCACCATTTCTTCTGCTTTAGCCATTCTTTGTAGGCTACCTGGTGTTTTTAGGGTTGTTGTTTTTCTGCAGGGCCCACCTTCTGTTGAGTTTCAGTTCTGAGGTGGGTGTTTTTTAAAGAGGGTAGGGTCATTCACACTCAAACCAGATTATTATCCAACTGATTGACCTTCCGGACCACAATTGTCTCCTATACCTAACTGATCATTCTACAGGTTCACATACTTTTGCTGTTGTTGGAACACTTTGTTTAATGAATGGATGAAAGACTGTATCCTTGTATGTGTTATCTGTTTCATTGGGCTCTCTTTATCTATTGATATGAGTTGAAGAACCTGCATGTTACCCAGCATGTCTCTTGGCTACCTTGCAAGGAGTGGATAGGACTGTGGTGTCAGGTTTTACAACATGGAAATTAACTACTCCACCTACTACACAGGAATTGGTTTGCAAATCAAACAAATAACGGATTTCGACAAGCACTGACAAAGAATTCTTCAAATCTTACATACTGTACTGTGTATAAATCAGAGATGGTGCTTCCTTTGTTTGATCTCCAATGGCTGTGCAATTACAAGTTATTCATTTTTAAAGAGATGGGACTCCTAACCATGCAAGACCTGGTAGACCACCAAAAATAGACCAAAGCTTTCATCTATAAATAAAGGGTGGCCTCTGACTTGTGCACAATACTGTATGTGTATAAAGCCATATTCAATTAAACATTCGTATGCATGCACACTCACAAAAGCATGCAGAATAGAATGAAAGAGTGCTCGCTTCAGATGAACTTGGAATGCCTGCAATGCAGGGTTGCTGAGCAGCAGGTCTTATGGATTTAGGTATTCCACTGGAATCTGCCAGCTATCTCCAGTTCGACAAAGGCTGAAAAGAACTGGTCGTCTAATTTGAATATGCTCTACATTCTCCCTCTACATGCCAGATGGTTGTTAAACACACTCCTTAGTTTTTATGACCTTCCTCTTTAGCAGCTGTCAAGACACGTTTTTCATGTTTTGAGCTTCTTAAGAGACGTAATCGCTGACTGGAGAACCAGGTGTGCGTTATGTCTAAAATAGAAAGAAGTCTGCTGAGGTTAAGCGGTCTGTAGAGCTGGACAGCTTAATTTGCTGATTGATTGCCGTTATCGCGCCAGAGATAGTGAAAGTTAAACAAGTGGCTTCCGATAAGTGTAACTGAGCGTGTAATGGCTTCAAGCAGGTCCCCAATTAGCCAGAGTGACAATACTTTGAAGTGCTTTTCCATCCGCATTACTGCTTTGAACTGGGTTTAGCTTTGGTGGAGGAGAAGAAAGAAAGCACGTTTTGATGTTGAGATTACTTGATTTTCATTGGCCCCCAAGCTCGTTCCAAACTGCATCCCAGTGCAATAGAAATATTCCAGGCATTCTATTTGCTTGCCATTCCAAGCATTCTCTTTGCTAGCAACTATACAGCACAAATATTGGGCTGTCAGTTATGTCCTTATGTAGATCTGTGCATCGTTTGCCTACAGTGAACAAGCTCGTTAAAGGACTGCTCGTCTGATCTTATCCGTTCGCCAGTCAGAATCTTTTTTTTTCTTTCCCTCTTTCATTCAAAAGGTGTGAACCTTTTCATTGGTGTTGCCAAGCAACCCAGGCTCCCATGAGTCTTTGCCTTTGAATGAGTTCCACACGCTTGCGGAGTCCAAACTAACAATGCATAAGAAGCCCATACAGGACTCTGTAACATATAAACATCAATGGAGAGCAAAGAGAGCAAAGCCTGAGGATGAGTATCAGTGCTAATCAGGAATAAGACCAAGTCTAGTTGTTTGTTAAAACTAAGTTTCAATTTGGAATCTCCATCAACTCTAGATCTGGTATGAAACATCTACGAGAAAATGCTCAATAATGGTATTAAATATGGCTGGATGCCATATGTGATTTTCCTGGAAATGGCTCCGCCCACTTACCTGTCTACAGCGTCTCATTACTCTAGACCTGACCCTCTTGTTATGCTACTTAGCCATGTTTAGTTTGTAACCCTGATCTTAGTGATTATTAATCCCAGCTGTGTCTAAATTTGTGTTAGCGTGTATATATAGCATGGACATAACAATGCTATAAGCCTGTCATAGCAGACGCCATTATGAAATATTATATACACTAACCATGTCAAATTACCATTACTGTTATGGTATGTCCTAACGTTTGAGTTGATGAATGAGGGCTAGCAAGAATACACAGCAAAAAATAACATGTGACATTAGGCCTCCAGACCCCTTGCCTTCCCCGTTGTCACAGTGAAGTTCACCTGGCAGTACAACAAACACAAAGAGGAAACACAAAGTGGAGGAAGAGGCTGAACCGCTCACCCTGACGTACAGCACTTTATCCCCCACACGGTAGCGGCCTTTGGGCTGCTTCTCAATGCAGAACCTCACTGGACATCTGCATGGTGGGTCCTCTGAAATCCGCTTAACCTAGAGCAATGGGTACAAAGTATCTTAGCTGTGCACATAACTGTTCACTGAATTCCCAAATCTACAGTGTTAGACAATTAACCTTGTAAGAGTAATGTGTTAGTGTACTGCAAGTAGTGTGTTGGTGTATCTCCATTCTGGGGGTCTTTTTACTTGAACTCCTCTACATTATGGCCAAAACTTCTTTTGGATTATGTGTGCATCAAAACTTCCTCCCTTCTCATAATAAAAAAGATATACCCATCAGCGGTTAGGAAAGAGATCCACCTATAGCAATAACCATTTTTAATAAGCCAGTTTTAAAGGTTAAAAATAAAAGGTGTCATAGAATGGAAAACTGTATTTGCACTGGCTTAGATAGCTTAGATAGGAAGCTGGCAAATAGGAAGCTAACTACAGCATTCACATCTTTAACAAGATCCTGGACAACATCTACTTCTGTTCTACATATTTCACTCCGACAGTTTCGCAAAGATTGGACAATATCTTTGCTTAGCATTTGACACTGAAGTGACCTAAGCAGATCATCTTGACTGGAAACTGAAAGTTTCATAGTGAGGAACAACTTTAATTTACTTTGTGTTCATGTCAACATTAAAGCAAGTAGCTAGTATGATTAGCGTTACCAGCAAGCTCCATTTAACTAGCATAGCTAACCAAAAAACATGACAACTTATTCATATTTTATGTTGCTTCTGCGTGATCAATGTGGTGCCTTACTGTATACCAGCCAATCAGGGAAGAGCTCATTAGATTATTCATGAGCTCACCAAACAAGGGAAAACAGCTGATTTAATTCTAGGGCCAGATCATAGGGTGTAAATGGGCATGAAACACCACATCTGTCATTTTTCACCTCAATCAAAGTCACATACCTTCTATGTAGACATCAGAAGAATGTACGATGCTGAATAATTGCATTATATGAGACATTTAAGGGCTAAGACTTGGTTTGCACATACAGATAACCATGAAAAATCTCCATTTTCATACTATGTGAACATTTCATTATGAATGGGCCAATAGAAATGCTCAAAATTCACTTGGAATAAAACTTCTTTACATTCACTTACATTCAGGGTGAGGAACGTTTTTGCCCTCTCCTGTAAAGAGATACATGCTTTTGTATGCACAGTGGCGATACGTCTGTTATTCTGATTACCACTCACAATGTCATCCAGCAAGCAGTCTGCGCTCCTCTTCCCGTTGGGCCGGCTGAGGCGGCCTGCGTTGGGTGTGAGTGCTTTCTGTGGGGCATGAGTTGGTGAGGCGGGCTCAGGGTCAGGCTCTGGCTGAGTGACAGGCTCAGGGGTGGGGGTAGGAGGAGGGGAGGGGCTCAGGGCTGGTGAAGGAGACAGAGGTGGAGAGGGAGTGGAGGGACAGATTGAGGCAGGGATAGCCAAAGGTGGAGGTGGTGATGGAGCAGGAGGGAAAAAAAGAGGAGGAGAGGAGGGAGAAGGTAACGGCGAAGCAAAGAACACGGATGGAGAGAGAGATCCGTCTTCTTCTTTCTGAATCTCCCTCTCCAGTTTGACGAGTCCCGGGGCATCAACTCCGTACCTGTAAGAGATGTTCATTCAGCGCATGGAGCGGCAGTGATGGAGTCAGTGCTGAATAAAGTTAAAAGAGTGTTTAAAGGCTGCACTCTTACTTTGAGGCAATTCTCCCAAGTTGCATGAGACACAAGCACACATCGCGTGGATGCCTGTGAAGAACTGGGAAAAACAACATGCAAATGGTGATCAGTGAGCGACAATTTGACCTCAAGGTGCACTGTGTGATTCTGGCAGGAAAGACGTGCCACTCATCCTGCTAGAAAAGTAACAGAGAAGGGTATTTCTCTTCTAAAGGTTAATAGTCATTAACCTGATGGAACATGGTACTGATGGTACTTTATTTAGACTATGTTCAGGAGTTGAGAATATTTGGACTCCATTTATACTCCAATTTCCTTTGCCAATCAGTGAATTTCCAGCAAATTTGAATTTACTGTCTTTATTAGGGACACATCAATTGTTATAAGCAATCTTACTCTGTGTAAATTAATATAATAGGAGTGCATTAACGTTAATGTGACCATACTGTCCTACCATTTATGTGTACAGAGTGGTAAGCCAAACTGCTCAGTACTCGGGCATGCAGCGTAGTATTTTGATTCAAACAACTTTCTTTTAAACTGTTCAAAGACAGAGCTTTCTGTAGGGTCTGTGTTTCTCGTAGCATCATGAACCTAGTGTTTTCAAACAGTGTGAGTCACCAAAGAACATGATTTCTAAAATTACTCAGTGAATCTCTGGCTTTAGAGGACATTCAACAAGAAAATTGGGTCCTTGGATGCATTACCCTTGCTAGCCTCTGAGACGGATGAGAAGCAGAGCGCAAAACTACACAACCTAATTTACTTACAGCTGTTCAAATGTTTGACAGCTAAACCAACCCACTCTTGTATAGTAAGCCAATCCAGATCATTTAAAATAAGCTAGATTTTAATGACTCATTTTGCAACCTGCTTTTATTTGAAAGTACATAAACTGATGGAAAACTATTTTAATTAGTTCTACAAACTAAATTATCTTTATCACATATTTTATTGATATATATAGTAGGAGGGTTGTACCACATGACGTTTTTATACTTTTGAAATGCAAAAAGAAATGAAAATGAATGGTGCATGAATGCGTTCAGTGTGCAAAATACCCCCTGATATCTGATATTTGGTGGGTCCCAAAGTGGGTGGCTATTCCAGTGTTGGCTGGCTGCTCAATCACTCGCCAGAGCATCACTGAAGCTTCAATGGCAACAAAATGCTTGGTTTACCAGTACTTCTTATGAAAATGCTCTTTTCTAGCTGGGTAGGTCTTCCTCTTTTCACCAGTCACTTGAGAAATTGGGCATGTGCAGATTTACAAACACTCTGTGCCATATTATAATTTTTTCCAAAACATCTCAGGCATAGTTAAGTTGTTAGACTGTGAAGAACCAGCTGTGTAAACCAATGCAGTACAGACCTACCCTTAGGCAGGTGATCTCTAGGTAGTTACAAATACCAAAGATGTTTGCTAATTGGTGGGTGAAGCAGCTAAACAATGAATTTGTATTTGAGGTTCTTTTTTTACTAACTGACAACATTCCATCATAATACGTTCACAGAAAATTGATTTTGAGTCATTCAGGAGGTCCAAGAGGTCAATTAAGGGGTCCCAGACCTCCAGGAGTCCCTTTATATTGCTCACTGAAATGCAGTAAAATTGTTTCACAGTGGGAAAATAATGGACTTGGACACAAAACATGCACATCATGTCAATGACCCATATATGTATGTGAGCTGCAATGAGTTGAAAGCGTCTGCATGATAAAGAATTCCTCTGATTTCTGCAATAGTATATTGTGTATATTGTGTTCAAGCCACTGCATCCTTTGTTCAATTCACTGCATTCTAAACTCTACAGTACAAGCATCAAAGCCCTTATTGTAGTTTTACTGTAATATTATTGTAACAACAATGTAATAATACATCAAAAGATACAGTATTATGTGTAAACACCAAAAAAACTAATCTAAAGTAGCAAAGGATTATTGTCTTGACTGCAGTTGAACTTATCCAGAATAACAACACATATTTTGCTAGAAAAAAGATAATTCTTGAAAGTCTAAAATTAGTTTTGCTGTCCAAAGAAAAACAAGTATGTCAAAAAATAGCAACTTTAAAAAAGAGGGCAATAACCTAATTTAACTTCAGTGCAAATCAATGGAACCAAATTTTTTTTCCAAGCAGTTTGGGGCCAAATTTTTTTTCATCATAAACAGCTGTGTAAACAGCAGCTGCTGTGTTCAAATGATGCATTAAAGTAAAAATCAACAAAAATGGAGATACATGTTTTTCTTTGAACAATGATGATGTAATGTTAAGAATTTGAGCAGAACTACATGACTGGCACTCTATATGGTGCATGATATAACAGCTAAGAATATATTTAGCCAGTATTTGCCTAAATGTAATCTAACACAAAAAACACTCAGCTTTCTAAAAATGACGGACCAGGACATATTGCATAACACACAGACAATGAGCAGGGTAAAGAAGTGACAGTCAATTGCAGCCCGAGAAGCCCAAAGTGATGAGACACAAAATATCCAAGTTATGAAGAAAAGCAGCTACGCTCTTTTAGACTTGCCCGATTCCCCGAGGCGCTGGGCATGTATCTTTAGAAAAACATGGGCAAGCCGAGGACTGCTGAGCATTTTGTGTCTCTAATCATCCGCGGCCTTCCAAGCGCTTGTGCTGATTAAAAGATACGTCCGCTTTTTCTTCACCTCGGTTTTGAGGCTATGCAGCCCACATGCAAAACAAACACGGCCGTGTTTATTTGTCTAAGACTGTTGTGCAAACGAAAGATGATTCCCATAGAGAAGTTAAGCCTGTTTGTTCTGAACTGTGTTGAAACTTGTCTTAAATGCATCACTTAGAACATTAAAGCTAAAGTGTTTTGTTTTCTGTTCCATCATCATGCAATTTCTGCTGAAATGAGCTTTTAACATAGCTAGGGCTTCTTAAGAAACTAAACCAAGTGTATGACTAATGATGTTTCTGAAATAAGTAGGCAGTCGTTTGCCCAACGGGGTCTTCAAAGTATACAACCGCATGGGCGTAACATTCAATGATGGCGCTGGCTGGCAAACAAAAATCATTTAATTTATGACCTTGACCCAAAAAGAGCAGACTGTACACAAACATTTGAATCAAGTCAACGACTGGGCATGTGTGGATCAGTGGATCTGCCTACACTCTCAAGAGTGACTAAAAAAGGTTCTTTAAGAGATGTTAAAAAAAAATAAGCTTGGTCCTCTCAATGGAAAACTTTCAATGGAAGTTTTTTTATGGAGAACCATTTTGGTAAAAAAGTTAAAGAACGAAAATGTTCTTTACCAATTAGGGCCCATATCCTGCCTTTGAATTTTTAATTGCTATTTTAATTTGTCCACTTATTTCCACTTGTTTGCATCATAATATGTACCAAACTCAGTTGATTTTTACATAACTTGTTTTCTACACTGCCTGAAAAAATCCCATAGAATTGTCTGATTGTGTTATTGCTTTTAACTTTAAAAGTGCACTAAGTTTTAGCTTTGTCTTAGTTTAAAACATTCCAACATGAACTAAAATTCTCAACAGAATATGGGGAAATAACCTCACATTAACAGTATTTCACAAACACCTGTGTGCCATGTCTCAGCGTTATCTACCTCATGTCAATCATGTTGAAGGTCTTGCTCCTAGTTAGATCATTTAAGGACAAGTAGCCAATGAAAGGATAAGTAAATGCAACAACAGCTGAAGTTCTTGGTCCATTATAACGACTGTTGGTGCAATAAGAAAATGCATTTTTAATGGAAAGTCATAGAATGTGTCTTAGGCTTTCTTTATTGTTAATTCATTAAAAATGTGTCCCATTAACCTCCATTTAAAATGAAGAAGGTTTTTCCTTCTCCTGAAAGTTAGCATTCCTAAGACATGAGGTGTTGTATACTGTTGTATGTAAAAGTCTGGGCACCTCTGGACAAATTCCATGTAAACTAAACTCATCATCAAAAGAATAGCTGCTCCCAGAAGGAAGTGTAGGATTGCACTGCTATTGGGAAGAAAGATAAAGGTTACCAGGAACAATAAATGATGATACATTTAGACTGATATGGGGAATATTTATTGAGCCACACATACAGAAGTAGTGTCTCTCAGTATGCTAATGCAACAAACAATTCCTAATGGTGTCCTGTGATAATCCATCCCATGCAGCTTGAATATTCTCACACAGCTCCTGCAGATTGTGTGGTAGGGGTGGAGGTGGAGTGATACCAGGTCTTCTGGACATGTGATGTGTGATAACAAACCATTCATCTTGGCACTGACCACGGTGCTTCCACACACTGATTTGTTGGTTGCCTCCACCAAGACAAAAGCAGGACTCATCACTGAAGATGATTGCAGTCTTTGGATGACGTTGACGTGGTGTTAAGGGCAGTCGTAATAATGGTCTGTTTGTATGTAGTCCTGCATCGTGCAGTTGCCTGCCAATGGTGCTGGCACTAACAGGATGACTCATAGAGGGCATCACTGCTCTGGAATTTCCACAGTTGTGGCTATTGGGTCTGTCAGGTACAGCGATAAGATGTCACATGTGTGGCTGAGCGTGAAAATTTAATCATTCACATGTCTCATGATGTCAAACCGACCCACCAAGTTTCATTCCTGTCGGTTGATTCCATCTGGGTGCAACTGTTTTTTGATGATGAGTGTAAGTACACATTCTGCTGTGAGAATTATGATTATTTTAATTGCAATATGTTAAACCCAGCAAATACATGAGAATTTTTCATTACGATTATTCATTACAACTTCCATTAAAATCTGCATTGTTGATTTTTAGAGGGCACCCCCAGTTTTACAAATGACTGTAAATGCTAAAAGATAATCAATAAGTATAATTACAGCCAATTACAAAAAACAAATCTTTGCTTCATATAAGAACTGTTGAACTGCTGTAGTCTTTATCTCTTTGTTCTCATGTCCATCTTTCTTTGGTGGCCCATATATCAAAAGACTTCAATATCAAACCTTTTTATCCTCTTCAAATGTCTACTCTTTTCCATTGTCTGATCCAGAACATTCTCTTTTTCCGATTGACCTAGCAGCACTGTCCTCCTTTTCCTTTGTTTTCTGTCTTTCTCTCCATTTTTCATCACACAAATACAATGACAGCAGGGGCCGAGGGGGTCAGGACGACTGTTACAGATACTGCCCTGCCATTCAGCTCTGCTCCCTGTGGAGTTCAGAGAGAGGGAGATAGAGAGAGAGCACGAGAGAGAGAGAGAGAGAGAGAGAGAGAGAGAGAGAGAGAGAGAGAGAGAGAGAGAAAGGCCACAAGAGCTCTCTCGGCCTGCAGGGCACATGCCCTGGAGTTTATATGAACACAACAAGTGCAACTATTGAAGAATAAGATATTAATTAAAACAAATGCCACATGACAGAGAGAAAGAAACAAGGAAAAAGAGAGAAAAACACGTTCATGCTGATGACTGTTCATGGGAAACGTGTGCAATTTTCTTCTTCACCACAAATGTAGTTGATATGCCAAGTTATGTTTGGTGCCTTTAATGGTTGTTTCTTTAGATTTGCACTGGAGCTGCGTAGCTAATGCAGCTAACAGTAAGTAATGAAAGCTTATAGTACACCAATTAGCATTGCACAACCACATAACTCCTCGCTTCAAACTTGCTTTGTGGTTTTCAACATCCCAGCTATCAGGAAACATTCCCAGAACTTTGGTTAACGTTACCTACACATTCTAATAAAGGCTTAAATAAACTGTTTTGTCTAATGTTCATAGACCGTTTTAAAGATGTTTGTAATTTCAGATATGTTCCTATAAGGTTAAATGTAAACTAAGACAGAACATTCTGACTGCAACGTTCAGAGGATGTTTTGAGGATGTTGTCAGGGCCACAGATTGTGCTACATGCTAACAAAAGAAGAACATTGCCAGCACAACATTCAGTTTTACATTCAGTGTTTTAAGGATGTTACTGAGACCTGAAATGATGTTTTTAAAGAATGTTCTCCCACTTTTTTTAGCAAGAACATTCTGGGAACAAAAGAAAACTTCCCACTAAAAACATTAATGGAACATTGCATGGTTGAGTATCAGGCGTCTCCCCCTGGGCAACTGCGCACATTCATTACATAGCAGTCTTTATACAGTCTTGCTGGGTGATAAGAAACGGCACCATCTCTTTTCTATACAGGGAACATTGCAAATGGAAACCAATATCTCTCTCCAATTAGCTTTATTTATGAACAGTTATTTCCAAGCCAAAGTTTAAATATGCTGACAATAGGTCTTTCTGCAGGTGACCTTCAGTGTAGCCATTCTAGTCTAGCTCCATCCAACCCAGACAGCTCTCGCCTACAAAATTCACCAGGTCCACAGAGAACCTGTAAGAACTTGGAATTCCCCGAAAAGGCTTCTGTATCTCAGCATACAGAGGCTTTAAGGCCTTCTTTAATACAGCCTCTTTATTACCAGTTTAGAATCATTTCTAATTTAAACTTCTTTATTTTAAAACAGTTCCATCAGGAATGGGATCTAATTAACAAAGGAATAGCTACACAAATAGTTGCACCCAGAAGGAATCAACCGACAGGACTGAAACTTGGTGGGAAGGTTTGACTTTGTGAGACATGCTAATGATTCAGGTTTCATGCTCAGCCACACATGTGATGTAAGCAAGAATGGACCTTATTGCTGTACCTGACTGACCCAACAGCCAGGATCGCAGATGTTCAGTGAGCCGATGGCTGCACAACACAGGACTACATGCACGCAGACCGTTATGACACTGCCCTTAACGCCATATCAACGCCAGCAAAGACTGCAATGGTGTCGTGCCAGACTGTCATGGAGTGACTCAGAATGGCAGCGGGTCATCTTCAGTGACGAGTCCCACTTTTTGTCTTGGTGGAGACGACCAACAGATTTGTGGAGGCACCGTGGTCAGTTCCAAGATGAATGGTTTGTTGTCATGTATCATATGTCCAGAAGGCCTGGTGTCACTCCACCTCCACCCCTATTGCAACATCTGCAGGACCTGTGTGAGAATATTCAAGCTGCATGGGATGGATTATCACAGGGCACCTTTAGGAACCTCTACAACTCCAAGCCGAGGCGTCTGGCATGTAGCGTTAGCAATACTGAGAGACACTACTTCTGTATGTGTAGCTCAATAAATATTGCCCATATCAGTCTAAATTTATCATAATTTGTTGTTCTTGGTAACTGGTTCCTTCTGGGTGCAACTATTCTTTTGATGGTGAGTGTACTTACACATATCGTAAACCACATGCGCTGGTCTGGTTTATAGCTGAACTGTTCCTTTAAGAGTGATTCTGGCAGAGGCAGATGTCTCAGTAGTGTAAATGAGTCTGCAGTCACACTTCTGACTCACTCTGACACACGCTCAGGCTATCTGTGCAGGGCTGCACTCCGAGGCTCTCATGCTGTGACTGTGGTACACCGAGTGTAACGTACATGGACACACTGAGGCTTTGAGGAACTCTACTTTGCCACACAGAAACACACTGAATGCATAAATAAATAGGGAGATGTGGAATGGGAAACGCTTGGGCTGAAATTATGGTAGCAAGCAAAATGAAAACATCGGCCACAGATGAACTGGATGTGACTTGGGCAGCAAACACTGTATTTACCTACTGGTGCTTGTTTTCCTCTTCAAAGGAACAAACTACACACTGGTAGGGAAAAAAAGGCTGTTATTAGTAAATGGGCACTGCGGTCTAAGACGTTATGTAATATTCTGTAGCTCAGCATTGCATCCATCAGCTTCATCAGTTTAACAGAGTTAACAATTCCATATGCTTTTTGTGTTTTCTGTCTTTCAGTGGTCTCTACAATACAACATAGCACACAATATGCAGAAATGCCATACATACCAAATATTGGGAAACTGCAGTAAAGAAATTCTCACTGCAAGCAGAGCCTGTGATACTAACACTGATCCTAATAATTCTATAGGTTTTGGGTGCACTGGTGCAACTGTTTCTCTCCTGATACCAATTCTGATGTCTGAACTCAGGTTATTGGCAAAAAGGAGTGACTGCATTTGGGCGCGCCAAAGCCCATAGAGTGAAGGAAGTAGCTGAATCTGGAGGTGTATGGAAGCGTACGGTCATACGGGTCTACCAGCAGTGGCTAAAATCCCAGTCTACAGGAAACTCTCCTCAGAATTGTGCCAGGGAAGGCATCCACCAAATCTGGTCCAACTGCACAATTCTTTGATGCAAGAGTGTCATTGATGTGATCTATACCCAGAAACTTGTCCAGTCCATGCCAAATCCAATCACAGCTGTTATTCATGCTTATGAAGTTATTACACACGATTAGGTACATTTCAGTCACAGAACAAAACTGCTACTTAAACAAGCTCAACCCGCTCAGGTCTCAGGTAAATATGACTCTGCATTTTTAAGAATACTCCAAAGATTTTGTTGACTCAGACGTCACCTCAGAAACCTAAGCCTGCGCTTCGTAGGCTATTTGCAAGGGTCTATCCTATGCTTCGTAAATCAGGAAAGGGTTACAAGTTGTTACTTACAAGTGCCATATATAGGTGTATCATGTCTGTAAGTTAACCCTTTCCTGAGTTATGAAGCATTGGATATAGCCATGCAAACTGTGGAGCCATGCAAAAATTATGGAGTAGTATTTGAATACTTGGAAATATTAATGTTATAATTTTGCACATGAGTTTATTGAGTAAAGCAGTGTTATTTGAGGTAATTACATGGGTGGTTAATCTAACTAATCTAACTAGGCCTATTCAAGTTAACATACAGTACATTAAGTAGACTAGTGCCACCATTACTGGAACTATTACAAATGATTAGGCAGTTATGATTGTTAGTGTGGATCACTAAAAGTAAAATTAACTATTTTGAGTTTACAGTGTGTCTGATGTTTTGGTCCGACAAATGTTTTTCTCAGTGTTAAAGAATTAGTAGAGCCTGATCAGTTGAACTCCCAGACTCAGGCTGATGGTTAAGGAACCAGCCTTGTGACCGGAGGGTTACCGGTTCAGTTCCCTGAACCAACAATACTTGACTGAAGCACCCTTGAGCAAGGGATCTAACCCCTAACTGCTCCCTGGGTGCTGTGGATAGGTCTACCCACCACTCTGGGCAAGTGTGTTTACAGCCCCCTGGTGTGTGTGTTCACTTGTGTGTGTATGTGGCGGTGTCACTTCATGGATGGGTTAAATGTGGTAGACAGATTCATCTGTGTGAAGGCACAATAGGCAAATAGTTCTAATTCCAGACATCTTAATTAAATCTTTCACTTTGAATGGTTTTTAATATTTCTATTTTTACAGAAGTGCCAGGTATTAAGGTCCAGTTTTCTTAAAAAGTACAAACATTTCTGCAGAATAAATGTCAATGCCAGTCGCTGGCACACCAATGTGCATAAAAACACAGGGAAAATGTAGCTACAAATCAGTTACTCACCCAAATCCTCTGACTCGAAAAGATGGGACTCGCCCACTCCGATTTTACGGCACCAGTACAGGAAGTTGGCTGTGTTGTCGCGGGCAAAAAAGGAACCAGGGGCCGCATCTGCTCTCCAGCGAATCACACGCCGGACGAATGTCTGCAGAATATACAGTAACCAATAAGAAAGTGGTCCAACCTCTACATCTATGATAAAACCCCATATAGCCTTTAAACTCTACCTTCAGTAAACATGCCTAAGGAGTCTTTGTGTATTGTGCATGACCGTGTACTGTGTTATGCTTCCTTTGCTCAATTCAGCTTTATCACTCATCTGATATTTCTGTTACACTTTATCTAAAGGCTATTTGCATTTAGCACATGCATAACCATGTAATAACATGTTTATACAGCAGTATTAATGAACAGCTTATGACATGATTTGCAAGACGACATCAGACGCTTTACAAAGCAATGCTTTTTAATACTAATCTGCTTTTTAAATGTTATTCGATCCTTATGTTATGAGGTCTCCATGTAGGCATCCTTCAAATAAAGGATTGTTTTCCTTAGCACTTAGTAAACAAACAAAACAAGCGAAATAAGGCAATGGTGGAGAGCCACACAGCGAATGGCACACAGATGGCTCGTGAGATGGAGGATAGATCCTGCCAGGGACTTTTCATTCTCTCTATTCTTTAGCGCACTGTGTTTCAGACATGGCCTGCTTCCAGAACCATTAAATAACACACCTCGAGGAACAACTCCTCGATGTGGGGGCGAGAGAAAAGCCAGCTCTGTGCTTCAAAACCCTATTTATATATTCTCACACCTCCGACTGTGCCAGCAAAACTAAACCACCCATGTGGCATATGGGGCGGCAGATTTATAGCAAAGTAATACCTGGGGAGGAATTTCGATTCAGGCTTCCAGGTTTATTTGACATACTACAAAGAAGTTCTGTTGCACACAGGATAATGATATGGGCTTCTGGGCCTGTGTTTCAATGCATTTGCTTAGACGGCTCAGAGTATGAATTGATGAATTAGACTATTGCCAGTTTCATGGTAAACTACCATATTATTCCCAATGGTTAGTATTGTCATTTCAAAACTGGGGTTGATTGCCACATGGCAGAAGCCATTAATACCACTACAGAAATTCTTCAGCCTTCTAGGAGGACTTGATCTGAAATGTGGTTGTACTGCAGAGGTAACCTTGATTAAAGATGGTCACCCTGTTTGCAGAACATGAGAAAGGGGGCAACACTAAGTGCTCAAATCGTAGTCCTCTTAGTTTTTCAGTATTTTATGTGCTTTTAAACCAATACTACGGAGAAGCGTGAATATTATGGTCACTATAATCGTGTTATTAGATTACCATTTTATCTCTGGTGTGATTTGAGATGATTTATGATATATTTGTGTCTGTTTTATTGTTTAGCTGTTGGGACCTCTTCTCTTTATTCATCCACCCCTCTATCCGTCCATCATCCATCCATCCATCCATCCATCCATGTAACTATCTATCCATCCATCCATCCATCCTTCCATCCATTAATTCATTTATCCTTCCATCTGTCCATCTATTTATCCATCCATCATCTGTCCATTTATCCATCCATTTAACCATCCATCCATCCATCCATCCACCCATCCATGTGTTGTAATATTTTTGTGTTTAAAATTTTGTCTTCTGATCATCTCTCTGATTTCCTCTTTATCCATCCATCTGTCTTTCCATTCATCCATACATCTTGTAGCATCCTGTCTTGCCGTGTCCTTGTCTTTCTCTGTTTCTGTCTGGATTTGTCTTTGTTTATCTTTATTTGTGAGTTGTCCCGTGTGGTTTTGTTGTTTTGCCCTGTTTTCTTTCCTGCCCTGTCCTGCCTCCTTGCCTTCTTTCCCACCTCTGTGTAGTCTGTAGCCCCAACCTCTCGTTTGTTCCAGGTGTTTTCTTGTTTGTTCCGTATGTATTTATACTCCTTGTCATTCGTCCCGTGTTTGCTCTGTGTTTTGCTTTCTCAGTCTTTGTTCCATGATAATGTTATTCCAGGTTGTGTTTTTGTTTCTTCATGTCCTTTCATCTTCTGTTTGCTTTCTGCTTTAATATTTTGTTCTGTGGTTTTCTTTATTTGTTTAATTACCTTTGTGGATCCTGTTTTGCACTGGCATTCTGCCTCTCCCTCGGTGCTGCACATTCATCCAACCAACCAACAACCAACAACCAACTACCATCCATCCATCCATCCATCCATCCATCCATCCATCCATCCATTCATTCGTTCAATCAACCAATCAACCAACCAACCAACCAACCAACTATGCAACCATCTAACCTCCATTCACGTCCCAATTAATCCATCTGTGTAAATTTCCATCTATCCAACCATCCAAAACCAAAGTTCAGTTTTTCATGCAATAGGTGTATGAGAATGGCATTATGCTGATCCTTCAATGACATACATTCTTAAAGACAAAGGTTTATAGAGGTTCTTGGCTTAAATGTGTGGATACATAATAGAAAGCTTGAAGGTTTGATTGGTATAGAATTTCATATTGTATTGAGGTTCTTCAAACGTTGAAAAGTTCTTCACATTTGCACTCTGGTGCAGTCAGTACTGCAGTGTCAGTACTGTCGATTGAAAGTGTCTTTAGAGAGCCAAAGTGGCTCCTCTATGGCATCATTCCAAAAAAACTTAAGAGAGCAGAAGCTTCAGTTATGAACACACAATAAGGGTCTTAAGCACCTTGCCACTGCTTGCCAGAATCATCCTCTCCTGTAGCTCCTCAGCCAGCTGGCAAAGCACTGCTCCATTCTCCAGTTCATTCATGAAGCTCTCCGCTGTTACACTCGTCCCTGAAGCAACAACGGCAGAAGAAGAGAGATGAGGTCAGAGGGAGGTCATTAAGGGCCCTGGGGCCTTTTGGCAGATATTGACAGACAACAAAAACTCTCTCACTCATTCATCGAAACCATTTGATCCTATTCGGTTGCTGGGGGCTGGAGCCTGACTCCAGGGCAGGAGGCAGGATATACTCTGGACAGGTCACCAGTCCATCACAGGGCAGACACACAGACATACACATTCACACCTAGGGGGCAATTTAGCACCTCCAATTCAACTAACTGCATGTCTTTGGATAGTGGGAATAAACTGGAGCACCCAGAGGAAAACCCATGCAGACATGGGGAGAGCATGCAAACTCCAAACAGAAAGGACAGTGGACACCAAAGCTGGGAACTGAACCCAGGTCCTTCTTGCTGTGAGGTGACAGTGCTACCCAAAGCACCACCATGCAGTAAATAATATGGCATTGTTGAACAGGACAGAGGCCCTTGCACTGAGTTTGACCGATACTGAAAAGAAACAAATAGTAGTTTGAATAGGCAAACTAGGTATACTTAACCTAGGCCTACACTCATAAAAATAAAGGTGCCCAAAAGAGTGACGTCTTTGAAGAGCCAGCTTTCTTTGGATGGTTCTTTAAAGCTATGCCTTTGCAGATGAGTTGTACAAAGTTTAAGGAACCTCCACCTCATTTAAAGGTTCTAGATTAACAAAGGCTTCTTCCCAGAACCATATGTCCAAGCAAAGCACTTTTAATGGGAGTGCATACACTTCTAGATAAGAGTAAAAGCTGTTTACTCAGTGTGCGGTACTGTGAAAACCTTCACAATGGTTGTTTTTCTTCACTATAAATCCTTCCTTCGTCTACTCCTCCTCTCCCACTTCTTTCTTTTCCAAGCGCAGCATTCTTCCTGTGCCTCGGGCAACTCGCAGGTGCTCAGAAACATCCTCTAAGCACACTAACTGCTAGCATCACCCACCCCCCCTCCGAGTTCACGTGCGCTTGCAGACGCATTCCA
Organism: Semaprochilodus insignis; assembly: GCA_034552555.1. Lineage (NCBI taxonomy): Eukaryota > Metazoa > Chordata > Actinopteri > Characiformes > Prochilodontidae > Semaprochilodus > Semaprochilodus insignis. The sequence continues at coordinate 6,070,051 of CM067498.1, forward strand.
GTGCCTGGGTGTTAAATGCACACACATTGTAACTAGGTGGCAGGGACGAGAGGGAAGAGTGAGGAGGTGGAACAGGCGTTCAGGAGACATGGGAGGAGGGAAACCACAACAAAACCAGGCCTGAACAGAGACGCCAATGTACAAGCTGACGGCGAGATGATCATTAGCTGCCTCCCCTCACAGATGAAGCTAATGAAGCTAAGTGCTCTCCTGCGGTCTGCTCTTCCCACATGGCCATACCGGCACCATGAGATCATCCAGGAAGAGCATGTTGGGAAGGGAGATGTAGAGGTGCGTGTGAATGAGATTGAGGCTGGATGTTTGTTTGCATTTTAGCAGCTGCATAGATCCCTCTGGCAATTTGAATAATCCAATATGGAAATATTTATATATATTTTGAGATGCCATTTTAACAGGTCTGCCTACTATTGTGGGCATGAAGTTCCTCACTCTAGCTCATCTAGTGGTTCATAATTTGCCAGGAGCCTTTTGTCCCATCCATTAATGGACCATAGGGCCTCTACTTACTAGATATTATCTGGGTGGTGGTCCGCTGTCAGCACCGCAGTAACACCAATATAAAGTAGTAGTGGCATGGGAGTGGTGTGTAGTCCACTGGTTCAGTTGTACCAGACACAGCAGTATTCAGAGGTGGGCAGAGTGCAGTGACAAAGCACTGATGGCCTAAAACTGAATTCACTGACCTAAATGTTACATGGATATTTCATGGTTCAAGAAATCTGGTTCAAGTCAGGTATATCATCTGTGAAATATCAACGGATATATCAGACATCTGCCAGCCCTGGTTCCGTTCAATTAGTCTCAGTTCAATTGAGCTCAGTAACTGATTCATCATTCTGATTTATCAGTCTACTCAGGCTTTAGTGTTCGGTGTTTGTAAAGAAGCTGTTTGTTGAGTTATTCTTTAGTATCTAATGAACATGTTTGCTGTTTGCTGGTTTTCAAAACAGTTCATTAGCATCACTGGTGAGGCTTCTGTTTTCTTGATTGTTGGTAAGTATACTAAAAGGATCTTCCTAAAAAGGAAACTGTATTCTGAACACCTTTTCAAAATGTAATGTAGACCGAACACTAAGGTTGGGTACCAAACCAAGCTAATTTTAAGGGTACCCACCAAGTTACGACAGCGCATCTGTAGCACGCATCGAAGAAGTTTAACACTCTTTGGACAACAAAATCTTTGACTAGTTCATCAGCATCTTCTGGTAATTATTTGGCTTGCTGGATAAAGCTGTTGTTGTGGAAAATGGTGCTTTTGTTCTGTGTTGATTGTTGTTAACTATTTACAGGGAAATGTTACAGTATGCAAACACTGTGACAGTTAGGACAACAACCTCACAGACCATGGCAGACAATGAACAAGGCAGCTCTGATGTAATGTTAACAACACTTAAGTAGTATAAGGTTTCACTTTGGTGGGCTGGGGTTTGTAGAGGTGGTTTTGAAAGGATAGAGAGGTAGAGAGGGGGGTTATTTTGTGTAGTGTGTAAAAAGTATTAAATAAATAATAAAATGTTGATTGTTGATGTTGAGAAGTTTGGACATCGGTTGTATTTCAGTTTCACAACTGAAATGTTATGTTACTACTAAGAAAGTAAAGTACAGAAAAAAGTACCACTGGGTACCAGTTCTGAATTCCAAGTACCAGTACCAGTACAGATATGGGGTTAAATGTGAACAGTACCCAGCCCTACACATTTCTGTATTTAGGCAGCATCACTGCTGGGTACCTTATATGGGAATTTGATGTATGGCCCTATATGTATATATATCACAAATGGTTGGGCATATATTACACAGTATATATGTATCAAATATCTGACATATTCATATATACATGGCTGAATACCTCCCAGTGCAGTTAGAATTATGTTATTATGCTATTTATTTGATTTCAAATAAGACAACTTTCATGTACTTCAGAGCTAGTGATTTTATTGCAGAGCTTACAATGTGCACGCTTTTGAAGCTTAATTATGCAGCTAATTAATTGTATATTATTTCCATTATATAGCATATAGTTCCTTCCATATTTGAATAATGTTTTTTATCCCATATTGTTAAATATGTGTGTTACACATATATGTCTGTATATGTTGAGGTATGGCTGAAACATATGTCCCATATTTGAAAATGGCCATATGTGTCCATGAGTGATAAACGTAAGTACAAAAGAATCCATATATGCTAACAGATGGGTTTCAAATCCCAATATATATATATATATATATATATATGTATTGTCATATATCAGATATCCATATGGGTCAGGTCAGCTAACAAATATCCAGCCAACAGTGATCCTATGAAACTGACCACCTAATTCAGGGGCTAATAGAAGACTAACACACACTGTGGACAAACAGAAGCTACTTCTTCTATATGTACACCCATAAGGTGTACCTGCAAGGTAGATATGTTTTATAAAGCAGCCATTAAGTGTAGGTCTGGTAGCTCATGCTAGATTTCTCCACAGCTGTATTACTACGATATTGGTATCTTCTCTTAAATAATGCTTCTGTCACCTTCTGGCTTCCTTAACCTCTCAGCTGGCCTCCTGTCAAAGCATTCAGACCAGTACAGGCACTGACATGTCCTGGTTTATTTGTGGAAGCCAATGTGCTCTATAGAATGCCAACAGATGTCTTTCCATTGATCCTACTCTTAGCGGAATTTGGGGAATTCGGATTATCAGATCTGTCTGTAAACACCTATTATTCCCCATTAACTGATAGGGGTCAAGGAGAAGTCCTTTTCAAGGTCTATGTGCCTTTGAATATGCTTTTTTTTATATAGTTATATAACTCCTTAAAACCTAAGGTACTGTATGTGGATCCCACACATATGGCTGCTCTCTTAATTACATAACCTGTAAATTAGATTAAAAACAGTTACTTTATATCTCATACTAGTAACTGAAATTTTAAACAGGTTTAGTGAAGTATGCATGAAAGTATCAACAGTAGCACATAGCCAGGGTTTTCATTTATGATTCACTTCCACTTCAGAGTAAGGGGCTGTCTTAAAATGAAAGAAGAAAGGAATAATAAAAGTGTTGCTATTATTATTATTATTATTATTATTACCATTATTATTATTGAATGGTAGTAGTGGCAGTGTGGTAACAGTAGTATTTCAATGGCAAAATAATGACAGTAATTATAATAATAATAGTGATAATCATACCCCATTATTTTCCATGCAGTTATCCTAATAAGGTGATTTTGTTATCAGCCCAGGCCTAAGTCAGCTACAATAACTCTAATGTCCATCATCTCTGTGAACATGTGGTCTGTATACACACGTTCATGTTTCTGCGCATATTTCAACATGCTGCCTCACTGAATGTGACCTTCAGCAGCTCTTTGGCTTGAAATGTATGATTTTCACAACACATTTGCAAGCAAAAGCAAGTCTGCAAGTTCTGAACTCCACATTTGTATTCCAGGTAGAAGCTACTCCGACTATTACTACTTATTACCATTACTAGAAAAGAGCATGACTGACCATCTACACTCTCACTGTCCTCCCCACTTTCTTACCCAGGATCGTGTTGAGCCAGAGGGCAAGGTCCTCCTTCATGGGCAGCAGGCTGGCTTCATGCCTGCAGGCCAGCCACTCGCTGTACTGCTGCAGGCTGGAGAGGTCAGGCACTGGCTCCCGCCGCGGACTCGAAAGCCCGTTCATTCTGCCCCAGTGTGCGGGCTGCTGGAACTGACCACAGAGAAGTCAAGAGTTTAAGAAACACAGATGTACATATTAATGCTGAACATAGTGACATGATCAATGACTGGACCAGGAAAAAAAACACCCATACTAAGCTAGTATTTATTTGCTTACATTAAGAACATTTTTCTCAAATAGTGATTTTATTAATAAGACTAAAATTTATTGAACAATTTGGTAAAAAAAAAACTTTTTTTACAGATTTACACAATGTAATTGATCAGTCATAGATGGTAGACCATTCCCACCATGTAGAGCAGATATTAAATGAGATATTAAATAACTGAAATGGTGAGCCACTTCACTTAGTATACTTCAACATACTAATTCAATATTCTGACAATATAAGTCATTATTTTAAGACGGTAATTTGATGTTGTTAGAAAATAAGTCATTATTCTGAGACACTAAGTTAACTTTTCTAGGAACATATGATATTTTGTTTCAGATACTAAGTCAGTGTTTTGAAGACAGTCCTATTATGTTAGGTTTTCAGTGTTTATCGTTTTATTTTAGGAGTCTACTTGCATAAAATTACATGCTTCAATATTTTTGTGATCAGGAAGGCAAGTTCTGTTCTGGGCTGTTCCCAGTGGAGGTAGTTGGGGAGAGGAGAATGTTGACCAAGCTGGCATCCATAATGGAGAACACCTCTCATCCACTACAAGAGACAGTTGCTGCCCTGGCCAGCACCTTCAGTGACAGGCTCCTCCACCTGTGGTGTTGTAAGGAGAGATACTGCAGCTCTTTTCTCCCTACTGCTGTTAGGCTCTACAGCCGGCACCTCCCCAAGCAAAACATCATACACTCACTACTGTAGTACACTATATGGGCCCATATCCATCTAAATATTCAATGTGACTTAATTATTGTGCAATTCTTGCTGCTGCAACTCATCACCTGTACATCACCTGTATTCATCCAGTACTGACTGCCAACATTGCTTAACTCATACTCTGACTGCCTATACCCTCAGTATTTAGGTGACTGCCAAGATTATCAGCATTTGTGTAGCTGGTAAACGTAACTGTGCAATATCTTCAAAGTATCTGTGAAATATCTTTAAAATATATGTGCAATATCTTTAAAATATTTGTGCAATACTTTTCAAAAACTGTGCAATATATCTGTGCAATTACACATGTAAATTTGTTTAGTTTCTTATTGTATTTTATTGTATTTCTTACCTAACAGTAGATATTTATTTATTTTCTGTAATTTCTTATTTTGTATTCTGTATAACTTGCACTTTTGTCTACCTCTTGTTCAGTATCTGTTGTGCTGCTATTCTGCTGTGATGATGCAAATTTCCCCAAGCGGGATCTATCTTATCTTATCTCATGCTGTTCATCTGCATTCAAGCTCTGATACAGTGTGTTGCAGCCTTTAGAGTTAGATTGTCTTCTGATGATGAGCCCAGTTTTCTCTTTTCTGACTGGCCAAACGCTGGCATCCATGCTGCTGTGGAGTCCGTTCTGCTGTATCAGTTTGAGCCAGACCCCGATCCTGAAAGTCAGGTAGAACAAGTAGGTAGATCCACCTTCACAAGCTAGACTGGAGGAGTATGTTTCAGAGTGGTAAGTTTTTACTGTTTTAGCTCTCTGTGCATGGCTTGAGGACATGCCAAGCTTGCTGGTAGGTGGTAATACAGTTTGTTACAAGATGACATCACCATGTAACAGATCAAGGTGTTTGGAATTTCAAGAAGCGTTTCAGGCAACTGAGAAAAGTGGTTTCTGTGGGAGAGAGTTTCTCCCTCTAGTCTTTACTCTGGGCTTCACATCTTTACAGAATGTGTCCATGCACAAAAGCTACATAGCACACTAAAGGAAAAAGAAAAGAAAATGCATAACATGCATAACAGTCCCCTGTTTTTCCCAGAACAAAGGAGGGAAAAAAACTCTTTTTGAACAAACATTTATTTCAAAGACACAAGGCAAAATCAGACTTTTACACAGCTGCTGCTGCTGCTGCTTAACTATGTAAAATACATACATAATACAGTTTAAGTCAAGTATGCCATGATTGAAGCATATTTGTATACTTGTTGCTAATTGGTGGAGAATAAGCTTCCATTACTTATTAGTAGTGTTGGGGTGAATGCAGCACACAGCAATGCATTGCAGTGATGTCATCATTTTTTTCCGGTAACAAAGTTGCATGATGGATTACCATTCACATCAATATAAATTTCGCTCAATCCATTTAAAACACAAACGTAATCTATATGTATTATCTGTGCCTGTGTATGTACTTTGCATGAACATTGCCTGCGAGGAAATTCCATTATGACTAGCACAAAGCAAAGACTTAACATGGCTATTGATACGATGAGAGATCTGTTGAAACTTTTAATCAATGAAGAATATGGAACTGATGGATAAAGATCCCAATGCTGAAGCAGAGAGAGATCCTGGTCAGATTTTCTTTCATATTCATAAAGAGATTATTCCATTTACTTTTGTACTGGTTAGTTTCTAAAACCTGGACCATCAGTCACTCAAAATGTTAACCAAGCATAAATAGCTGTCTTATTCAGAGTAAAGGGTCTTAGTAAAGGGGGGCACAGTGCTAGGCAGTTTTATTGATGTTTATGATTATTAAACTTGTATCCTTGTACTTTCCAATTGGAACAGATTTGTGTATGTGACATAAAAGGAAAGGAATCCCATAACAGAGAAGTAATTAACATCTTGTAACAGGTTATTTGTTTAATAACTGCCCCAACACTGTTTGTTTAGCATGAGCTCTTCAGGGGAAAGCACTGAAGCTTTAGACAGTTTTAGACACTGAACTTGGCCAATGTTTGAGATCTGATCAGATATTTTTAATAGTATTCAAAGCAGGTGATGATGAGGGGCATTCCAAAACTCACGAGGGACGAGACGAGGAGGCAGGATGCAAACGCAAGTCTTTAATGAAGAACAAATAAAAACAAAACCAAAGAAACCAAAGACACTAGCAAACTGAGAAATGACTGGGAACAGGGTCACAAACAACAGAAATGGAGACAAAACACCAAGCCAGAACAAAGGGAACAGGGAGTATAAATGAACAAGGACTAACAAGGAACACCTGGGAAGGGGCGGAGCTACAAACTAAGGACAGGTGAGGGGCCTGACAAGAGGGCAGAGACAGGAGGAGTAATAACCAAAACAAACAGAAGCACATGGAACAGGACTACAAAAGGCACATGGAAGTGACAAGAGAAAAAGAGACAGAAACAGAAAACCAGAGAAAACGGAGACAAACTGGGGCAAGACAAGACAGGATGTGACATGATGTGTGTTTTGGATCATTATCTTGTTGTAACCTCTTCACAGCTTCACTTTTTCACTGACCGAACTATGAGACATTAACGTCCAGAAGGGGTTGGGATATTTAATATATTTTTAGTGACTGATGCCAAAGATCTACATTTTCATCAGCCTGCAGAACCTAATCCCAAAATGACTTTGGCTTATCTAGAAACTATTTCTGACTCTTGTGACACTAATTTTTATGATGAGATTACAGTTGAGGTTACCTTCTGCATCACTATGCCCATGTGAGCCAAATCATTCTGTAGGTCCTTAACAGTGATGTAGGGGTTTTGCTTTGCATACCAGACCAGTCTGTGTGTAGTTCTATCAGAGATATTTTTTTGATCTTGTCTTGACTTCAACATTCAACTTCAACATTTCTCCCTAACAAAATACTTCTGATGAATTACAAGCAGACATTGTTTTGATGTCTTTTAAATCTTATATTGCTTGGTAATGCACATGGCTTATTTTAATGAGTCAAATAAGGCAAAAAAGCCAAATGAGGCAAATGAGTCAAATAAGCTCTTAGTCATTACAAAAAATAACACTTGTGAAGCAGATAAAACTCTGTACAAACTTTTGCATATGCCACATTTTGTTTACTTAATAATTTTTTTTTTTTTTTTGTAGTTTTGTCCCCAAACATAACACTGTTTGTTTAGCACGAGCTCTTCAGTGAAAAAGTACTGAAGCAAGTTTTAAACACTGAACTTGGCCAATCTGGGCTGAATAACTGCATTTAATTGTAAATGAGATGTTTTGCCAAAATATTCCTTTAGTCATACATTAAGTAATTACCTTGGCACAAGGCTGCTTTAGTACATACAAAGATTATACTGAAAGCCTTTTTCCCACTGTTTGCTATGCCACATACTTTGACAAGTTCATCCTAAAACTAGAGTATATTTATTTAGAGAACCAAACTTGGACCATGCACAGTGCAGGTATGCAGGTATGCAAAAAAAGAAGTGCTGATGTAAAATGCTGACACACACACAGTGTTAGGACCGAATGGAACTTGTTCTTGGCTGGGTTAGGGAAGTATGCCGCTCATATGTCTATCTCGCTCTATGCACTGCTGTCAAATCAAACCATGGTTGGGTTTATACCAGCTCTAATGACGCAGCACTACTCCAGTGACTGCACTTGCAGAACTATGGGCTGATGGAGTGAAAACTTGGGTAAACAAGAGAAGTAGGAAGTGAACAGTGTGATGTACAATACCTTTATTGTTTTTAAAAACTGTGTTGTTTTGGAGGTAGAGGCTTTGTCTTTGACTGACATTAGACCTGACCTTAAAATCACAGAGTCTTAAATAAAAGATGATAAACTCAATGTAGAAAATTACTGAGGGGTTCAGCAATAACAGGGCAGGTTTAATATATACATGAGGCAAATGCTCACACACAGTTTGCCCTCCTCCAAAAATATACACACCGAAAACTTCACCAAAAGCAGCCAACAGCTTAAAACACATGGAATGAGCCAAGAATTGCTCTAAAAGGCCATTATAATGAACCAAAATTATGTTTCTATTTTTTTATAGAGATTCTCATGACTGGTCATTCTACAGTCTATACGGTCCATGCATGTAAATTAGACTGGATAAAATTGCCCATTTTGTAATTAGTTGTTGTAGTGAGGTCACAAACACCAAGAGATAGTGGTGGGCAAAAGTTTGGCCAGTCCTGGTCAAATTACACAATTTGCTAAAGTGAAAAGAAGTTAATGCCATTGCATGGAACAAACCTAAATATGACCAATTCTGCTATTTTAATGCACAACTGACCATTTGTTACATAATTATTTGCTGAATTTAACATACCAAAAAAATATAGGGTTTGGGATCCTTTCAATCTGTACTTACTAAGATCTAAACCTTTCTCTCCTTGACTTTGGATCTTTGTTTATGTCATTATCTTGTTGCATCCTCTTCACAGCTTCACTTTTTCACTGACTGAACTATGATACATTAACATCCAGAATGGGTTGATATTTATTATGTTTTTTAATGATTGTTGCCAAAGACATGCATTTTTGTTTCATCAGCCTGCAGAACCTGATTCCAAAATTACTTTGGCTTATCTAGATACTATTTCTGACTCTTGTGACACTAATTTTTATGATGAGATTACAGTTGAAGTTACCTTCTGCATCACTATTCCCATGTGAGCCAAATCATTCTGTAGGTCCTTAACAGGGATGTAGGGGTTTTGCTTTGCATACCAGACCTGTCTGTGTGCAACACAAAAATACTACTGATGAATTACAAGCAGACATAAATAAATCTTATCTTGCTTGGTAATGCACCTGGCTGAAATTAATGAGTCAAGTAAGCCAAATGAGTCAAGTAAGCTCTTGGTCATTACAAGAAATTACACTTGTGATGCAGATAAAACTCTAAAACTTTTGTATATGCCACATTTTGTCAATTTTTGTTTTTTTGTAGTTTTGTCCCCAAACCTCTTATTTTTTAAATGAGCCACAATACAGGGCAGCCAATCAGAACAAAGCTAACTTAAACATATCCATCTTAAATGCATTGTCCACAATGGCCAACATGACCCAATGTACAGTACAATAAAAATCAGGTTGCAAATTCATAAATGCAATGCACAACCAGAAAAGTGAATTATGACTGTATCTAAAGTGGACCTCAGGAAAACCTAAATACAAGAAAAGTGTAGAATATGGGCCCTTTAATAAACACACACGTATTAATGTTTAGCCCAGGCAACTTTTGCAGTCATCAGTTCCCAAACCACTAAATAAAAAAATGTTTGGATAATGATTGTTGCTTCTTTGCACATTATTGAGAACATTTTGCAAGAATGAATCTCTACTGTTCATAATATTTTTGCTCCTTTTGTTACCTTTTTTGACCTTTTTTGACATTTTATTTGACATTTTTCCAAATTAAAAGCAAAGTAGGAATTCCCCTTTGTATAGAAACATACACGTGGCTTAACTACACTGAAAGCAGCTCAAAGCACAAACAAAGATCCCAAAATACTCACAAACATATACCTGCTTAGACGGCCTATTTTGTTAAGGGAGGATTTAATGGCTAGGGCTTATGCCAATCCTTAACAACCGACGCCAGTTGCGCCCCATACTTTCCCCCAAACTCAGACAGCCATTCATCACAGGGGTCTTAATGCGTGTAGCAACATGCTTCCCGCTTCTCGTAACTGCGGTAACTCTCCTCGGTTAAGGGGAAGGAAAGCAGACACCTGCGGGGCAGATGTGCGCCATCCAAACAGGCCCAGAGAGGAACGGCAGCAAAATAGCAAGCCCCCATTTATTTTCTTAAAGCCCAGGGACCGGGAGCTGGGGTAAGAAGAGCAGACAGATGGAGGGATATAGGTGGGGAAGGAGGCACAGGTAGGGTACAATGGGCCATATGATGACAATCGCTTTGTGAACAGTAACAAGAACAGGTGACGAACTTGTAGCCTTAGAAGTGATTGTGCATAGAGGACAAATTAAGCTTTCTGAGAGTGCCAACGCCTAAACAAATTCAGCCCAGGTTATTTTTTCCCCTCTGTAGCAGGAAGATAGAGGTAACTCTACCACAACACAGCTGAGTAAACAAAAGCAGCTACAAGCTGAAAAGACCACAAGAGTCACAAAGTAGGAAACAGTGGCTGGGCTTTGAACCTCACCACAATTACACTTATCAGCATTTGTCATGTGTAAAGAGAGCATGAACAAAACTCTGCATGGACATCATCTCCATGGATCAAAGTTCATTGACCTAATTCTCAAACAGTGCCCAATAGAACCGACCAAACCCAAGTACGTAAGCTTTAATGATCTGAGAACTGTGGCATAGATTTTATCAGAGACCACAATTAGTCATCAGATGAGATGAGCCAAGTAAGTGTTCATTTGATATATACTACATATATACTACAGTCCCCTAAGCTGTAGGTTTAACCAGGTCAGTATGTGAGGTACAAACTCAGAAGTACTAGATAACTCCTTTAGGCAACATGATGGCGAGTTCCAAGACTAAATTATACTAAATTACAGTGAAATACCCAACAGGTTCTAGCTACTAACTGGGTAAGTGTAAGGTACAAGTAGGTTCTAGCTATTAGGGTGGTAAGGGACAAAGTAAAATATGTCATAACTGAATTATTACTTGATGTAAGAATGTGGCAAGTAAAAACAATCAACAATAAGCTCCCCAGACAAAAAATAATCACCTCTGTGATGTTCTGGGGGTCTTTTAATTCTGCAGAAATGGGTTCTTTGGTTGAAGTGACAGTAAATTTGACCCAAAATGCTTACATTTAGGTGCTGGACAGCCAGGTTTTGATTTTGCTCATCAAGAAGACCTCGCATTTACAGAGCTGCAAATGTAACTGATCGGCAGGATGAACAATCAGTAGCATTTACACATCTGGACTGGCTCACAAAATGCCCAGATTTGAAACCTCTTGGAAAACACTGATGTGGCCTACATCCACAACCCTGTCCAGTCAATGCCAAATCAAATCACAGCTGTGCTCATGGAGGTACTACATGCTATTTGGTATACTTCAGCCACAGGTGACTCATTGGTTGTCCGGTGAGCTTTTGTTTTAGCGGTAAGCAGGAAAACTTGCCATGTGCCAAAAAGTACCAGGTAGTCCTATAATCTTTCTACCTGTCTATTACCTGAACCTGCACGGTACAGGAAACAGGGATGACAGATATTGTTACAATCTACATTGCAATCTTTCATAAATAACGTTGGCAAGAACGGACGCTCTGCTGTTGGATTTTTGGTGTTTGCCATTTAGCCATCAGACTGTCTTGCATCCTTGTATCTCTTTCAGCTCTCCACAACAAGTAAAAGCCAATCCGAGGTTTACTTATGTCCAGTCTCATGCTCAGTCTCTCTCTTTTTTTTCTCTTCATTGATTCCTCCAACAAAACAACAACACAACATTGGTCTTCCTCAGTCTCTTCTCAGCCTATGCCATGATGTCCACCCTGGAAATCCTGAGCGAGCTTCTTCTTATAGCTATCTGAAGACCCAAAATTGTTGGTGTATGATGTGATGCCATAAAGCATTACGCTGTTCTCATGCGAGGTCTTCAACCCCCTCCTCCAAATTATAGCAGGTGTTCCAGGCCCGGGATGAAAATGACAGAGACGCCATTCTTGCTATTACAAGTCAGTGTACCATCAAAATGATTTTGAGGCTGTTATTTTAAGGTCAAATTCTTACATAATACTTTAATATGGTTTTAATGGCTCCTTACCAACTCTATTCCTGCCTGAACATGTGCCGATTCACTGAAATATAGTGTGAGCATGTTTGTACCACTGTCTTCCTTGAAATAATTATCTGTTTATTTTACAGCCTGTATCTGCTTAACAGCCATGACCTGATATGTATTTCAGTGCAGTTTAGTCCTTGTGCTTAACCCCATTTTACCTAACATGATTACACTGGAGCTTGTACACTGTACTGCCAGTTTGTAGAACCCAATATGAGGTTTGGAAGTTCAGTGTAATGTAATTAAACAGGCTTGAAACTCACCATCATGTCACCCAATATAGTCACCTAGTACTTTAGAGCTTGTACACAAGACCTACATCTATGCAGTTAATGGCTACAACTGTAGCTAGAACTAGAACTAGGACTAGCATCACCAAATAATTGAGATTGCGGAAAATGTGGCCTATGTCTGAGACATTTCTTGCTTTTCTGTCTTGCATCAGACAATATACTGTACATTATATTATATATTGTCCCAGTCCTGAAAACAGAGCTGCGCTCTTCTCTTCTGGTACCTAAACTCAAAGTATCAGCTGTCAGCATGTATCTCAAAGTGATCCGATACCAAATCTCTGTTAAAGCAATCATCGGTTGTAGTGACAAAGGAACATCATATACAGTATAGCCAGTATAACTTCTCCTCTTGCCACACTCTGTAATATTGTTTCTCTCACTGATTTGGTAAATGCAAACCATCACATTCACAGCACAGAATCGTCTTAATTGCAAATGCACTGAAAACTGTCCCACTTTTTTAAGGGCTAAAAGTATGAAAGACACGATGTCCCGAGGTAGATGGTGGCTGGTCGATAGGGCATGGGAAGGGCATACAGCAGCGATACAGCACACAGGTGTTACATTCACACCATCACTGACACCTGACCCTGCACACACAGGAGCACAGGCAAAGGCCTAGCCAGTACTCATAAAGCACCACTGTGTTCACCCACACAGACACTGCATCAAATCACATATACTAACAGTTAGAACAAAAAGGAGCAGAAAAAAGCTATTTATTTTGGTATTAAATGATATTTGGGATATATGTTACTCCACTTGCTTAGGGAAGGTGAAAATCAAAGGAAAATGAGTTAAAAACATGGAGTTCAAAAGAAAGAGAGAGAGAGAGAGAGAGAGAGAGGAGACACGCAAGCTTCCATAAACTAAAACATCTAAAAAAGAACACACGCGTGTTTCTGACTATCCTTGCATTCAACACTATCGGTCTGAATAGATGTAGCCATCAAATCATATAGCTGATCTATTACTGAGAAAAGCAAATAAAGAAAGGCTAATGGTGTTCTCAGAATCTGAGTGTGTCTGGGATTACTTGGATCATGAGATGTCAAAATGCAACCAAATTTCCAAAACTTAACCCCAAGACTCAACCACAAAGAGATTCGAAATCTGTAGATTTTCTTGATGTTGAAAGCTATTATTTTTATAGGGTCATTCAATATACATCATTGATATTCTGTAAACTGCAGCAGAAATTCAAAAAATATGGACTATAGTAAAACCTGCTAACCAACCCCAACCCCGACCCCACTGTCCCCACTATATCTGTGTATGTCCTGCAGTTATAGCAGAATGAAGCCTGGCATTGTCTTGCTGAATAACCACAGACTTCCTGAGAAAAGACATCATCTTGATGGCAGCATATGTCTGTTTAAAATCCCATTATACACCTCCGCGTCAATCGTATGTTCATACATATGCAAGCCACCCATGCCATGGGCATCAATGCACCTCCATACCAGGGCGGATGTTGGCTTTTGCATTTGCTGATCAAACTCTTTGGGATGGAAAATGATTCTCCATGTCCGCTTTTCAGAAAACCAGCTGAAACGTGGACTCATCTGACCACAGCAAAGATTTCCACTGTCATCTGTGGTGAGCTTGAGAACAGAGAACTCGGCGCATGTCTGAGCAGAATTGAGGTACAGCTTTCACCTTGTGAATTTCTTGATTCAGCGGCAGACTGTGTTAAGTAACAATGGGTTTCCAAAGAACCCCTGAGCCCTTAAGGCTCTGTTTAACAGTAACATGATGGTTTCTCATGCAGTGCCACACAGACTGAGATTCCTCCAGATTCCCAGAATCTTTTCACATGACGGCGTACAGCAGATGGTGAAAGACCTACATTTTTTACAGCCTTGCATTGAGAAAACATCTTTTTGAACTGTTTGACAACTTTCTCACGAGGTTTGGCACAAAATGATGTGCCACAACCCATCTTTACTTCCAACAACTAAGCCTTTGGTGGACACTTTCTTTATGATCAACCCTGATATCTTCACCTGTTGCCAGTTCATTGTGAAATATTTCAAAACTGTGTAACTTGAATATTCTATAAATTTTTCACTTTTATTTGGCCCCTGTCCCCACTTTTTTTGTTTGTATTTATAAAATACAATCAAGTTGGCCAGCCAAAACATTAAAACTAATTTCCTTGCACTTTTGTCAGTTAAATAAAGGTTCAAGAGAATTACCAAGTCATAGATTTTTTTTATTTTAGTGCATTTTTGAAAAGAAAATTCCCATTTTTTCTAAAAATGGGGTTTATACGTGCAAAATACAGTCAATAAGCGATTCACACTGAACAACTCCTAAAACACTGAGAGCCACACCCCTTTTGGGCATCTCTCCTGCAAGGTCTTCTTGAAAAAGGGAAAGTTCAGCCCAGTTTTGCAAGCTATAATTTTGTTACCCACTACTACTACACCAGGCAATAAATCGGCCTGAAGCTCCTTGGCATTTCCAAGAAAATAAATCAAAGGTTGTGATTGTTTTTCGACTCTGACAGCTAAATGACTGTTCAGTACTGCCAACAAAAAAGTCCTGACACTAGTCAAAGATTATGCACTAAAAGTCTTAAGGCTGTCGCCTGCTGGCCCTGTCCACGAAGTCATAGGAAACTCAAACATGCCATGTTTTTTCTCTGGGATGTTTGAATGAGGGCGTAAAAAGTGCTTTTATGATATGATCTGGTTGAAAATGAATATATAATCCAAAACATAATACAGGTACCCCTAAGGCCTAATGCTTATAACAGGCCACGGCTTCTGGAGCACAGCGCTGTGTGTGCACTATAGATAAAGATCCTGTTCAGGTGGCAGGAAAACGGTAAAAAAACACCCAATATCAGATGAATGGAATTAATCCCTATCAGGTTACCTCAGATCAAAAGGGTTCCATTCTTACAAAGCTTTCCGCATCACTCACAGTTTCACTGAAACTTGAGAACAAAAAAAACTAGCATTGCTGACAGTGAACTGGACTCAAAACAAACAAAAACAACCAGGTGAAATTGCAACACAGTGGGCTCACATGGCTTCTCAGTAGAACAGGCGAGCCTAGAGAGAGAAAATGAATCTAACTGATCTTTACAACTGGGGTCTTATTCTATTTTGACTAGAAGCCTAGACTAGTAATAATACTAGTAACATAACATCTCTGTCAGAATATGACCTGATATCTCTAAAATGCACAGGAGAGAAAAACATCCTTAACTTTCAATATAAGTGAATGTGAAAGGCCATTATTATTATTATTATTATTATTATTATTATTATTATTATTATATCTGTTCGTCCATTCACAGCTGGTATTTTTAAAATATGAAACAAAAAAAAGACCAAAAATTGAGATACAGGATACCAACAGAAACAACATGCTAAAATGCAATAAAGTATTTTATTATGCTCCTTCAGTTATATACTCTTTAAATGGTGCCAACAATTATTATTTTCTCTGGAGTGAATCCAGATAAGAACCACTTTTGCCTGGATGACTGTTTAAAAATCATTACTCTGAGTGAAACGTGTGTGCATGGAAAACGATTAACCCCTTAAATTCCCTGACTTGAGAGAGTTCTTAAGTCATAGGAAAGAGGAATGGTAAATTAGACTCACCGTTGGCTATGTACAGGCTTAAAGAACCTCCTGTATCAACTAAAATTTTTGCACTATACATTTAAGCCAGAATTCTCAGAGTAGTAGGGTACATAGAGGAATCCCAGTTCCTCACTCTCAAAAGCACATACTCACATAAAAACTGCAAAGTGCTTATCAAATCAATTACAATAGCAATAGTATATAAAAGTAATATATACATATATATAATACACATCTATTGAGTGTGCTACACATTGCATATGAATGAAAATCACATATCTTACATAGAAATTTCTTAGTAGCTATCAAATCAATTACAGCAGTATAGCAACAGTAATGTAAAATGAATATATATAGTTGTCCATAATAATATATATGTGGCATTCATATGCATGTATATGCATATGAATTAATATATTAAAAAAGTATAACTTCACAGGAGAACAAAAAACAATATCATCTAATTCAAATTACAAAGTAAGTTAATGTGAAAATATTTTTCCCTTGCAGTTTTGTTGCACAGACATTGGTCCAATAATCATGAAATTATGAAACATAAAGCTGCATACACCTTTGCTGCACAACCTCCAAACAACAACAACAAATGCTTCCTTTCCATTGTTTTTCTGACTTTCATTTTTCTACACCATTTGAGCACAGCAGCTTCACATTGTGCCAATGATTCTTGATGAATGGTCCAAATGAATGGTCCAAAATGACCTTAAACAAATGCAGTTCCATTAACCAGTTCTTCCAGTACTGGTTAGTAATGTTTTCCCCTCTCCTGTAAAGCTGCTTATTTGGAGATGAGGTTTTGTTGTGATATGATATCTGAAGGATTTAATGTATTATCATTCATTCATTCTGCTGGTCATGCAATGTGTACAGAATCCCATGAGCATCATGAAAGAAAAACAGCATAGAAGAAGACATACCTTGAAGTTCTCCTCAGGATCCTCTCTCAGCTGTGTGAAAGTACAGCAGCAGCTCTGCTGGCAGGCTTTAACTATCCAGCGCTCTGACACGCCGTCTGTGTGCACTCACATTTCACAGAGCTGTGCCGAGCTGCTCTGTCAGTGTGCAGCGGCTCGAGTGCTCATTCACTGCTGCCTCCACTTCCACTCTCTCTGAACGAGTGCTCAGGACGTTCTGAAGAGCACAGACATGTTTGACTCCACAGACTGTGTATTTGCATGGGATTTAAATAAGTGCATCCCTAAAGCTGCAAGCTCTAGTAAGTAAACATGAGCAGAAGTAAAGTTTTCAACACATAATGATCTGTAATGGTTCAAAATAGAAGATACAGGGTAAAAGACTGGTGATAAACGACTTCAGCACATGGTACACACCTGACTCCAGTGGGCAATGTGCTATTAGAATACAGAGGTAAAGCAGCTGGGCTAATGCCAGTTGAGGGGACCTGATTTAAATGTTGGTTATGATTGTTCAGCCTGATATGAGTGCTGTATGAATTTCCTGCTGTGTGTTTGTTTAAGGTTTGCATGGCATGCTGTGTTTAATTAAAGGATTAATTTGAATACTGAGTCAGATGGTCCCATTCCAGTCAGTCTTTACCTTCAAATCAGGTTTATTTATATCTCAGACAATACCTGCTGTGCTGTCCACGGCATAAACCACATCAGAGGGACACGTGTAAGTCTAGGTGGGGACCAAATGACTGGAGGATGATTGAAAACATGATTATTTGAACACTGTGAGGCGAATGAGTGAGTGAGTGAGAGAAAGATGAGTGAGTGAGAGAAAGATGAGTGAGTGAGAGTGAGAAGTGCCAGATCACGACCAGTTTTGACCAGCAGAGGGCAGTGTTGATCAGTTATCAGTCCTCAATCCAAACCTCAAAGGGACTCTATCATGTAAAGTCAAATTCACCTCCTTAAAGCTAAAGGAGTAATACGTGCAGTTTCAAAACGTACTGTTCATCGCCCACTGTATAGTCCGCATATGGAAACAATGTGGCATTGTTCCTCTAAAGCCATGATTATCGACTTCACATAACTCATCATCAAAAAAATAGCTGCACAAATAGTGGCACCCAGGAGGAACCAACCGACAGGAATGAAACTTGGTGGTTTATCGCTGCACCTGACTGACACGGCTGCACGACCCAGGACCACATGCACGCAGACCGACTGCCCTTAACACCACCTCAACGTCGCCAAAGACTGCAATGGTGTCGTGCCAGACTGTCATGGAGTGACTCAGAATGGCAGCGGGTCCTCTTCAGTGACGATTCCCGCTTTCGTGTTGGTGGAGACGACCAGCGAATCCGTGTGTGGAGACACCGTGGTCAAAGCCAAGATGAACGGTTTGTTGTCACGTAACACACGTCCAGAAGGCCTGGTGTCACTCCACCTCCACCCCTACCGCACAATCTGCAGGAACTGTGTGAGAATATTCAAGCTGCATGGGATGGATTATCACAGGACACCATTAGGAACCTCTA
>CM067498.1:6093894-6139288 GCA_034552555.1 Semaprochilodus insignis
ATATATATATATATATATATATATATATAGTGGTTTTTTTTTTTGATTATTCAGAGATTCTTTCCTTATTTTGAGAAACCTTATCAACGTGTCGAGTTTTTAAGTGCATTATTCCGAGATATAGGCTGTTACACTGCTGTCGGAAATAGAGAAACAGACGGAAACAGAGACAGAGACGGTTCTGCTTGGCAGGAACTGGCTTCCATACTGTGAACTGTACTGTTCAGCGCTGCGCTCCCGTCTCCATAGCTCCATAGTGGTGCTCTCAGCTGCTGTGACTGGAGAGGGTGTGGTCCAGGGGAGTTTCTACTGTAGTGAGCCCTGAGCTCAACCTGATTGGCTCAGGTGGGGCTGGTGGGTGGTATCGGAGCGTCTGCGTCAGCACGTGCGTCAGTTTGTCACGTTTAGGAATAGTAACATGAGAAGAAGCGTGAAGGGGGGATGGGGAGGTGTGGAAAGATGAATGAGGAGGTGTGTATCTGGGACATTAACTGAACATCATACTGAGTTAAGTTACAGGGGGAAGAGCGTCCAGCACGAACTGTGCTTGGGGCTGTGAGCTCTGATGAACAGCAGTTTGTCTTTCAGTCTGCGTGTGTGTATGTGTGTGTATGTCAGAGAGCGAGAGAGAGAGAGAGAGAGAGAGAGAGAGACAGTCAGTCAGGGAAAGAGAAAGAGGTCTGACCTTGGCTAGCTGATTGAGCACGGCAGAGCCCATGTCTCTGGGGAACAGGTGTGAGCATCTCCAGGTGCAGGATGACTCATCGTGTACACACACATACCTGTATTGCTGCCTTTATGGGATTTTCTATTGACCTGCAGTACTGTGGTAAAGCCAGACAGCACTCTTCATTTATTTAATTCCCAGTCTAAATGGCCATTAAGTGCAATTTATTTGCTGTGCAATGACACATATAACAGGAAATTACACAATACTCACTCAGTACTTCAGTATCTTCAGCCATTATTTCTGGGGTGGTCAGTCCATTGTTCTGAAAACTCCATCAGCTTCTACAGGATTTTCTTTTTGTTTGTCTATCTTCTCAGTAAGGTTTCTTATATATACACCTATCATCAAAAGAATAGCTGCACGAATAGTTGCACCCAGACAGAGCCAACCAACAGGTGTGAAACTTGGTGGATAGGTTTGACACTGTGAGACATGCAAATGATTCAAGTTTCATGTTTGGTCACGCATGTGACGTAAGCAAGGACGCGCCTTATTCCTGTACCTGACTAATCCAACATCCTTGATTACAGACATTTCGTGAACAGTGATGCCCTCCATGAGTCATCCTGTTAGTGCCAGTTCCACTGGCAGACGGCTGCATGATACAGGACTACATGCACACAGAGCGTTATGATGACTGCCCTTAACACCATGTCAACGTCGCCAAAGACTGCAATGGTGTCATGCCAGAGTGTCATGCAGTGACTCAGAATGGCAGCGGGTCATCTTCAGTGACGAGTCCCGCTTTAGTCTTGGTGATGACGACCAATGAATCCGTGTGTGGAGGCACAGAGGTCTGAATGGTTTGTTGTCACTCTT
Organism: Semaprochilodus insignis; assembly: GCA_034552555.1. Lineage (NCBI taxonomy): Eukaryota > Metazoa > Chordata > Actinopteri > Characiformes > Prochilodontidae > Semaprochilodus > Semaprochilodus insignis. The sequence goes on from CM067498.1 coordinate 6,095,444, forward strand.
CACATGTCCAGAAGGTCTGGTGTCAAGAAAGTAACAATCCCCCGACACAAGCTATTCTATTTATGACACATAATTTGTTAATATGTTTATTAATACATCTGGATTATTTGCACTCTGGTCTTTTCTCACTCTTTTCCTGGATAACCAAAATGATGAAAACCCTGGGATTCCCCAGTATATGCTGCTGGATGGCCAAATTGGCCCCCAGGGTCAAAACAACCCCTGCACGATCGATTAGGTCCAACCCTAATTTGAACACAATGATGTAGTATATGGTTTCTGTGCTTTATTGTTGGCTGACTGAGACAGAATGCTCACCAAACACTACAAGCTTTCATAAAGATAATCTGGAGGCTGTGGCATGTGGAAATTACCCAGTCCAATTCCAGCCACAAATTCTGGCCTATATCCATTACCACTTATAACACTTCATTTTATTTATCATATCTAACTGCAATACATTGTTTTGTAGTCTGTCTCCACAGTGACCTTGACTCATCTGTGTGTCGGCTGTTCTCTCTGTGTGTGTCCTGAGTGTATGTGTGTGTGTGTGTACGGCTTTTCCCAGATGGCTGGTGGTCTGGCTGTTTTCCATAGCCGCTGCCACACCCCTAGTCCAGTTTGGAAAGAGTCAGGAAAGGGAAGCCATTCAGCATATCTGGCATCAATTACACTGCCTAACCAAGCTTTTCCAAAACAGACCATACTAATCCAACTATACACAAGCATGATCGCGTGTCCTAACCAGTGAATTACCAGACTAATACAGAGCACCTGCTTTAGCACGCCATGACAGACAAGCACAGCACAGTTCAGTGAGCAAATGGGCATCTGGGAGGGGCTGGAATTGATTGTGCAGGCGTAAAAAGCAATCAATTTATTAATGCCATTTACGAAGGAAGTAGCGCGTGACCTCTCTCTAATCTCTAAGCAAGATCTGCCTCTCATTAAACCGTACTAAGCCTGAAATATTGTTTGTACAGATATTTCTGGATGTTTTCAATCTGCTGCCATGTTTTTTATGCTGTTTTGCATAAAAAGAAGCATAATCTAATCTAATCTAATCTAATCTAATCTAATCTAATCTAATCTAGCCTGATTATATACTTTGTGCTTGATTCCTTTTTATTAAATTTAATTTTGCCACACTTTTCCATTGAAAAGAATAAAGTAGCACCAATACATACTCATAATCAAAAGAATAGTTGCACAAATAGTTGCACCCAGAAGGAATCAACCGACAGGAATGAAACTTGGTGGGAAGGTTTGACATGCGAATGATTCAAGTTTCACACTCGGCCACGCATGTGACATAAGCAAAGATGGGATGACTCCACGAGACTTCCTGTTAGACTTCCTGAACCATTGGCAGACGGCTGCATGACGGCACGCAGGACTACATGCACACAGACTGTTACGACGACTGTCCTAAACACCATGCCAGCGTCACCAAAGACTGCAATGGTGTCGTGCCAGACTGTCATGAAGTGCAGGTCATCGTCAGTGACGAGTCCTGCTTTTGTCTCGTCGGAGACAACCAACAGATCCTTTTGTGGAGGCACTGTGGTCATCGCCAAGATGAATGGCTTGTTGTCATGTGTCGGATGTCCAGAAGGCCTGATGTCGCTCCACCTCCACCCCTACCTCACAATCTGCAGGAACTGTGTGAGAATATTCAAGCTGCACGGGATGGATTATCACAGGACACCATTAGGAACCTCTACAACTCCATGCTGAGACATATGCATGTTGTTTTAGCAAACATGGTGGCTCAACGCCGTACTGAGAGACACTACTTCTGTATGTGTAGGTCAATAAATATTGCCCATATCAGTCTAAAAGTATCATCATTTATTGTTCCTGGTAACCTTTATCTTCCTTCCCAATAGCATTGTAATCTGACACTCACTTCTGGGTGCAGCTATTCGTTTGATGAAGAGTGTATCTATCTATCTATCTATCTATCTATCTATCTATCTATCTATCTATCTATCTATCTGAAAGGTGAAAAGGCAACTTCTATCAACCTCAAACGATTACAACTGATGGGCATTGCTTATCTCATAAATAAACTGCAAGGATGTATCTGTCTGTGGTCAGGTCAGCGCTCTCAGCCCTGTGTGAGAAGATAAAATCCGGACTGGTTCACACATAAACAGTTGGCTGGGCCAAATATGATGCAGCAGAGGAAAACATGACAGCAGCTTTGATTATTGCTCTCTAGCTCTTACTCTCTCTCTCTCTCTCCTTCTCTCCCTCACATTGTTGGTAGGGGTTCTGGCCTGTGGTCACTGAGTGACAGGATACTGATGGGTAAACAGAAGGCCTGGTTTATCCGGCCTGTTGGATACTGAGATAATTGGTCAGAAACTACTGCTTGCTTTCAAAGTCTACTGTCTGTCAAAGAATGAATAGGCAGGTAACAAAAAGGCAGAGTAAGCGTAAAGAACAATGTGTGTGTGTGTGTGTGTGTGCATTTGCGAGGGAGGGTGAATGTACTTGTTTGCGTACCTTTTAGGACAAAAGTGTTCTGACATTGAAGATAAAAAACAGAGAGGTTAACCTGCGTCATGACCACTAAAACGGCCTTGTATAAAACATATGGGATATAGTTACATATGAGAGGATACATATGAATACTGTCATTACAAATTTAGTATATCCATTTGTAAAAGATCAAATACAGGAGATATTAAGCACAATATAGCATATAACAACTTCTTAAAAATGTATATCAAACAAGTGAAATATGAAATAGTCTATGATGGACCTATCAGAACTTTACGTGTCAAGTTGAATATATACTTATCATCAGATTAATAGCGGCACCCAGAAGGAATCTACCGACAGGAATGAAACTTGGTGGAAAGTATTGACATTGTAAGACATGCACTGTCTTGGTGGAAATGAGCATCAAATCCAGTGCCAGTGCCAAAATGAACTGTTTGTTGGTACGTATGACACGTTCAGAAGGCCTGGTGTCACTCCACCTCCACTCCTACCACAAAATCTGAAGGAACTGTGTGAGAATTTTCAAGCTGCATGGGATGGATTATCACAGGACACCATTAGGAACCTCTACAACTCCATGCCGAGATGTCTGGCATGTTGTGTTAGCAAACATGGGGGCCCGACGCTGAGAGACACTACTTCTGTATGTGTAGCTCAATAAATATTGCCCATATCAGTCTAAGTATATCATCGTTTGTTGTTGCTGGTAACCTTTATCTTCCTTCTCAGTAGCACTGCAATCAGACACTTCCTTCTGGGTGCAGCTATTCTTTTGATGCTGCATGTAAAAATTTGACAATAAGTGTAGGAACAAGGAGGTGTACCTAATAAAGTGCTTAGTGCACACACAAACACACCGTAAAATTGCTATTTTGGAGATACTTGTTTTTCTTAGGGCAGCAACAACATCTTGAAAGAGTATTATTATCCTTTTCCATTTGGTGTCTTTCCTTTAGTGTGTTATGCACCTTTTTGTGCATGTAAATGGTCTGCATAGTTATAAATCCCAAACTACACACCAGAGGGAGAAACTCTCTTTTACAGAAATCATTTTTCTCAGCAGCTTGTAACGATTTGTTGGAATTCCAGCCCTTTTCTCTGTTACAAGGTGATCTCATAGCACAGTCCTTATTGCCCACCTGTATGGGGTGGGACATGTAGCAGGATTGTGGCAACCACTTTAGGTCAGAACAGAGTGGTCAAGCCGATTTCACTGACTACAGTGGGCTTATGGGAGGTGGGGCTTAAAGACACAGGAGCTCTAACACAGCCTTTCAGACAGAGGGTGAATACAAATGTACAGTATGAGAAACATAATGTGTTTTTTGGAACATTGAAACATGTAGCATCTACTCTAGTGGGACAAATTGTTATTACATATGGGTTTTAATACGCTTACAGGAATTATTGTCCTTACATATAGGTACTTATATAGGTACATCCTATAATACATCATATAAAAACAAGTGTGTGTTTGTGAATGTGCGTGTGCATTTTGAATTCTTCTTCTCAAGCAGTGCAGCGGAGATGAGAAAGAACAAAAGAGGTATGATGCAGTTGAGCAACTAGGAGCTGGCAGGAGAGAATGTGTAAAGTCACGAACTACGTGTATGTGTGTGTGTGAAAGAGAGTGACTCACCAGCTGCATCCGTTCGATCAGGCCACTCTGCAGTATGTGAGTCACTCTGTACAAACAGTATGATAAGGAGAACTGGGAGAAGATGAGGATAAAGACATAATGCAGAGATGATGGCCAAAGAAGAACCACTGTGTTCCTTTGACCAAATAAGGCATCAGGATACTTACTACCGAGTTCTTGCCTCATTTTGTGTGACGTGCCCCATGAACATGCTTATTGGTGCACCTTGTAGATCTGCAGTCAGAAACTATAGCCCAGCTTTTGATGCATAGCTCTTTTTAGTCTCCTGTTAACCCATCATCAGTTACCACATGTCCACTATTGGCTGGATATTTATGGCTGACACTTGTACAAGCTTGTGCCACAATGTTGGTGCCAACGCTGGCCTGGGAATTGTCCAGCACCTGAATAATACCAGGTGGACCCTTTCCACTTTGTAGGGTTTGTTTATGGACCTCTCTACAGTGGCTCTGTAGGTGGTTATAAAGTGAATGGGTCTCCAGTGCATCATTCTTGTCCTGTCAGAGGTGAGCAATCCCTCACTCTCATTTCTACAGGCTGTGTTGTTTCACACCATCAGGTCAGAGCACAGAAAGTCTTGGGTTCCTGTAGTATTAGAATTAAGTTAAGGTAATTAAGGCAAGGCAAGTGCTTGTCAGACTTGAGTAATTAGCTCATATTGAGAGTATAAGACGGATCAAATGAGTGCAGTAATAAAGGATAGAAGAGATTAATCAGCAATAGAACAAATGAATAAATCATTTACTACATAATGAATATATATATACATTTCGCAGAAGCAGCTTATTAAAGTGATAGTGTTTATTAGCTTACATCAACTATTATCCAACTTACCAGTTGCTAGTTTATTAGGTATGTTGTACAGACAATCATTGGCCATTTTTTCGGAAACACCTTTATAGACATGCAATTACTGATTGTTACTGCTACAGCTAAACCCTGGTGCTTCATACAAAGCCAAAAATGGACCAGTCCCTCCCTAAATTATGACAATGGTTGGACCTCTATCTACACATCAAGCCTTCTGAGCTTGGCTTGAGCTGCCATCCTTTAAGATGCATGGAAAACAGGCATCAATACTCTTCCCTCTCCCTTCACCCAGATAGTGGAGGAAACTTCCACTAGCTCTCCAAACAGCAGTGGTCTGCAAACAGGAACTGGAGGACCATTTCTTTGTAAAGCACTTAAGCAAAAAGTACTAATCTAAAGTACTGTTGCTGCTACAGTTAGACTTATCGTATTAGCAAAATACCTCAATAATAATAAATGTGATGATAGTTAGGCATTAAAAGGTGGGACTAATCTTAAATAACAATGGTCACAGTACAGATCACAGTAAAGAAGAAAACACTTACATTTGTAACACATAGTCTGGATGGGCTAGTGTTTCCATCTTTTTGTAATTACTGAGGATAACTATAAAAAAGCTTTCTCCACTGAGCTATACACAACCATCTTAAGAACCCCAAAATTATCTTGTGTATTTTAAAAAAGTGGAGGGATGTGTCCCCCTGACCAACCCACCCCCATTCCCTTCTCCCCTGAAATTGCCCCAATGTGTTGACTTCTTATGAGCCATTCTCCACCCCATCCATACATAAGCCTTAGCCATCTTTGGACCACTGACCAGGTATCATTTAGGTAGTGGACCATTCTCAGGAGTGATGCTGACAAAGTAGACTCACAGATGCTCCACCCACACTTAGATGGAGAGTCTCATATCTTCAGTGTGTTAATCTGGCCATACTGTCAGGATCCTGCCTGTTGCAGTCTGATTAGCTATACGTACTTCCGTGCATTGTTTTGCACTGGTCCGATGTGATTCAAAGTTTAGTTGTTTCAGCTAACTTCAGCCTAATGAACAGAAGTCTTACAGATGGTTTATGTTGTGACGCCAAGATTGCCTCCTTCCATATGTCATGCCAAATGTGTCAGTCAAATTTCATGTGTTAGTCAAATTTCCTTTTTCCTGCACTAGTAGGCAGTTCTTGGCCATGCTAAGAGGCAAAAGGTGTCAGGCTCTGAGAGTCTGGCAGTGCGAGACTACTGACAAAGTAGCAGTGTGTTACGAGTACAAGTAGTACAAGCCTAACAGGAGGGTTTGACCCATTCTCTTTTGAGAGGGCACACAGGTGCTAGTCCAGTCTCTTGTCATCTCAAGGCTTGACTGCTGCAACTCTGCAGCACTGGCTGGTCTTCTTTTGTGAGCCATCAGGACCTTGCAAATGATCCAGAATCGGCTTGTCTTCAATCTTCCTAAGTTCACTCATGTCACTCCACAGCTGTGTTCCCCTCACTGGCTTAGTCACCTTTAAAGATTTAAACCCTGATGCTTCCTACAAAGCCAAAAATGGACCAGTCCCTCTCTAAATTATGACAATTGTCAGACCTCTATCTGTACCTCAATCTCTCCGTGTTTCAAGCACAGCTTGGCTTGACCTGCCATACTTCAAGATGCATGAAAGAGGCATCAAGACTCTTCTCTCTCCTGGCACCCAGATAGTGGAAGAAACTTGTGGTCTGTAAACGGGAACTGAGGAACCATCTCTTTGTAAAGCAGTAAGTCCTAATCTAAAGTACTTATTGAAATGTTTGTATTGCACTTCTGCAGTGTTTAACTATGTATTTTTCTTTCTAGGTATCAGCACTGGCATATGTTCGGCAGTGTTTGAGTTGAAGGATAGTTTGGAGTCTAACCTATGTGTACTAGCTAGGATACATTCTCTGAGAAGACAACGAAGCACTTTTGTAAGTCACCCTGGATAAGAACAATTGCTAAATGCCATTTAGACAAATGAAGGTTGAGCTGGCCTGAGAATAGTCCATTAAATAGAAATATGCACACAAGTCCACCGGTCAGAAACTCATCACTGATGAAGGGCTAGATGGTTCCCAGTCCTGACCCTAGAGCACCTCCTTTCTATGACACCATAAATGAGAAATAACCACATAAGAGCCACCATTTAGGTAGTGGATCATTCTCAGTGTAAATGAAGGTGGAGCTGGCTTGAGAATAGTCCATTAAACAAAAATAAATAGCCTGGACTAGTCCACTGGTCAGAAACTCACCACTGGTGAAGGGCTAGATGGTCTTGTTATGATGCACATCTGTGTGCTTCCCTGGTCTAAAACACCCACTTCAGCTCAGGAAGTGCTTGTTAATTAATAACTCGGGTGGTGTGTTGGGAGCAGGGAAAGCCCTAAAATGTGCAGGGGCTCTTGTACTACAGGACCAGGGTTAGAAACCGCTAACATAAACTACGTACAGACAAGAGCTATAGTGTCTAACTGTGCGAGATGCCTTAATAAGGGTAGGGTAGGTGTTTCTAATAAAGTGACCAGGTTTTATTATGATGATGTCCCCAGAATGTGAGGCAAAGAAGCCTCTGACATGGCTTGTCATCTCTGATTACCTACTACTCGCAATCTCTACAAAACATTGATTGGGACATGTAATATTGGGAGTAAACTGCAAAGAAAAGCTGCAGTTTGGTTTTCCTGCAACATGAGATAATGATGACAAGGACAAACATATGCACACAGCTCCACACACTAATGCTCTCACTCCTCCTCAGTTTACTACTACCATGCAGGTGTTTACAAAGCAGCACATCTACTACATCTCGAGGTGATCAGCTGGGGAACAGTGTGTGTGCGTGAGCAGTTGAGTGTGTATAGAATTCTCTCTTCTCTCAGCGTCTTCAGAGGAACTGTGTAATTTTCCAATGACTGAAATTACAGGTTTGTGCCACTCGCTGTGAGCCTGGTGTAAGGAAACATCCCTGCAGGTCAAGTGTTAAAGACCCTCTTCTCTGCTTCCATCCAGCAACACCACATGGGTCAGTGACTTAGCCCACTTTACAGATTACTATAATGACCCAGACAATAGAAGTAAGAGAGAAGTGACTCTTCAGCTTTCCTAATTTCTACTTCATATCGTTTTACATTTCCTCTCTCTCTCTCTCTCTCTCTCTTTCTCGTCTCTCTCTCTCACACACACAATTTCTCTATTTCGTCTCACTCTCTCTTTCTGTGAATATGTCTCTCTCCCTCTTTCTTTGTTTTATCTTTTCTCCTTTTTCTATTTTATCTCATTCTGCTTCTCTATCTATCTATCTATCTATCTATCTATCTATCTATCTATCTATCTGTCTGTCTGTCTGTCTGTCTCTCAATATCTCTTTTTCTGTCTGTGTTCTGTGTTTGTTTCTGTCTCTCTCTCCTGTTCTCTTTTTCTGTTTCAGTCTCACAGTTGTTCTGTCGCTCTCTTTCCTTTTCTCAGTATTCTCTCTCTCTCTCTGTCACCTCAGTGTGACTAATCAAATCTGTAGAGGAGGTGTGTGAACAACAAGAAAAAAAATCAATAAGTGAGCATGTGTGTGTGTGTGTGTGTGTGTGTGTGTGTCTGTATGTGTGCATGTGTGTGCATATGAGTGTGTGTGTGTGTGTGTGTGTGTGTGTGTCTGTATGTGTGCATGTGTGTGCATATGAGTGTGTGTGTGTGTGTGTTTCACACAGATATACATAGTGATTTTAAAGAGGATACACAGTCTTCATGCTAAAAGGAACAGAAAATGCCATTTCCCAAACTGATCATGTCCTAACACTTCACTGAACACAGTGTGAGTAGTTATACACATTATAGCAAGTCTGCACTCATCACTGAGCTTCAGTAGTTGCTGTCTTTTGTGTTGTTGTTGTGATCTACCGTGATCTATTCATGTGTATTTTTAAATTTCATTTTATTTGCTTGTTTATTTGTTTTTCGGAATGTTATTCAGTCGATGCTCCTGAAATGACCTTTTTGACATTACCATCACTTGGAATCCTACCGGACATAAGTAGTAAATATAAAGTAATGTGTGTGTTATGTGTATAAACAAACTGTGTGTGCTAACCTTTGAAGCAGTTGTAGTTCTCTCGTTAAAATACAACTTTTAAAACTCGGTTAATATATCTCTTCATAAACCCAAAGCCATCTTTACCTACTGCAGTGCACTCATTCACAAGCAAAACATGCTACTCTGAGCAGTGCCTATAGGAGAACTATGGATAAACCAACCAGCAGAGAGCTACAAAGCAAGAGTCCACCTGAAGACCAGTTGTAATGTAGAAGCAGGAGAGCGAGAGGCTGTAATAGAAGTGAATCTGGACCCACTTACAGTGTCTATGATATCTATGATATATGTATCCGTTGGCTGGAATGTGCAGCCACTCTTGATCTCAGTGGAGGTTATTGATGAAAACTGCAAACCGAGCTCTGCCTGTGGACTGTTATAGCAAAGTACACTGCCTTTCATATTTATGGACAAATCTAAGCAAATAAGACACAATGCGATTAATCCCGTATAACTGCAGAAACGAATGTCATTAATCGCGATAGCAGCAGTCCTGATTTATTATCTCTCATGTTTTTATTGTGATTTATTTATTTGCCATATTTAGCATATTTGTCATAATTAGCTCTTTTGTATTTGTTCTTGTTCTGGGTCATTGTGGTCAGGCTGACCTCCGTGCTGAGAGTTGTTTGAAGTCTATATAGACGTCTTAATGGGATCTCAAGCCCTCTTCACTCCACTCACACTTTTAATGAGATTTTGCAGCCAGAACACACACATACACACATACACACACACACACACACACACATACACACACACACACACACACACACACACACACACACACACACACACGCACATATACACATATACACATATACACACACACACACACACAAACACCCCACAGTGCTGCTAGTGAAGGCCGCCAGTGAACAAAGGAGCCCCCATATGGGGAGATACATATAGAGAGACTCTCCTCTCTTTCTTTCCCTCTCTCTCCCTCTCTATCCTTTCATTCTACCTCCCTCTCTCTCACTCTCTCTGTCTCACTCTCTCCTCTCACTCTCTCTTATCTATCCATATTCATCTTTCTATATTTCTGTCATTAAAATTCTCTTTCCATACTCTGTATTCCTCTCTTCTTTGTCTTCCCCCACATTCTCTCTCTTTTTCTCTTTCTGTCTTTTGTCCCTTCTCTATCTCTGTATTTCTCTCTCTCCCCTGTTTCTATGTCTGCAAATCTTTTCTCTGCATTTCTGTATTTTTCTCTCTGTCTGTCTGTCTGTCTGTCTGTCTGTCTGTTTCTTTCTCTCTCTCTCTCTCTCTCTCTCTCTCTCTCTCTTGTTCTCTCTCAACCCCTCTCTCTGTCTCACCAACACCCCCCCCCCCCCAACACCCCCACCAACACCACACTCTTCTGGCTCCCATCTGGTGGAGTAGTACTGAGGGGCCAGAATGAATAAAGCCTGCACAGGCTGGCAGACATAAGAGCACACACACACTCACACAGACACACACACACTCACACAGACACACACACACTCAAACAGACATACACATGCACACAGACACATACACACAAACAAGACGTTATTTCTGGTTTTCCTCCATCTTGTGCTGCAAGCATTCTTCTTCTTTTTGTGACTCTGGTATAAAAATGAAACCCCCCCAAAAAACATAAAAAGATCAAATCTGAATATCTGTCAAACCCCTACAACTCTATTCCAGTGCAGAAACTTCCAGCCAAGCCAGAAGCAGCACAAGATGACACATAATTGATGTGCTGTATTTATTCAACACTATATATTTCCCTCCTGTAGGTACATATGAGCGTGCTTTCTGGACGCATGTGACGGGGCGTGTGGATTGGCAGGCAGACCTCTATAAGTCAGCTCCTTTGAAAGGTCAGGCCACCTCCCAGGAGTCCCCCTCGTCACTGCCCACCCTCAGACCTTCACTGTCAATCATAGTGGCCAGAACTGATATAACATATCATCCATACAAAACACATACTTACACACTTGCTTATATGTAGACATGTCCAAAGCCCCAACGGGATTATATATGTTCTATTATAGTCTTACAAATAAGATCTTTATATGTCATTCAAAATAGCTTAGTAACTGTCCAAAGAAAAAAAAGACTTTAACATGTTGACAAAAAGAAAGAAAAAAGAAATCAGTGCAGATCTCAAGGTATAAAATAGCACTCATTTATTATGCAGTCAATAATTACAGTTGGCTATAATTTAGATATAACGCATATAATTTAGATATAAGATATGTTATATCCAAAGTAATTCATGTCTATTTGCTAACAGACTGTTGGATGAAAATGACTATGCTGGAATCCGTTCAAATGAACGAATCAAAAACACACACAAGCAACATGGCACAATCAAACCCCCAGAAAGAATCAATACTCAGGTCATTCTGGTCAGGGCTTTAAAGTCACAGTAAAGGATTTCTGCCCTGTTTGTTAGCATCAAATCTACAGCAAATGTAAACTATTCCAGTTTAATCTGTCATCTATATGTTAACACAGAACTTCATTCCATATAATTTTATAGCACAAAATGTTTGTAGACAGTTCATATATATATCAGTGATTTTAATCTGGTGCCTGACTGATTTTAGTCTGCTCTAAAAGACACATTAAGTAGTGAAAAATGTGATATACTGTTGATATTTCATTGGGAAGAGGACGGGGAGGGAAGGGGGGAGGGGGAAAAGGGAAGGTTCTGACAAAGCCCACGAGGTTACCTAATTGAGCACACACTCTCACGCACACAGAGACGCGCATGCGTGAACTTTCCTCCCTGTTCCAGCATGATGTGAATCCTGATGAAGTGAGGGTGGGACAGAAGCGCTGATGAAATTCTCTATCCAAGGCCAACACTCATTCATCCACACACAAACTGGAAATTCAGATTCCGGTAGTGAAGTGGTCTCTATGGGTGGGATCCTGTCTGTTAGCGCACTCTAACACAATAAAACTGAGATTCAAGGCTCATGCACACTCACATGCCTGATCTCCTGTCTGCTTCATAAAAGAGCTGTGTGATTGAAAACACCTGTAATAGGCTCTAGAGTTGGAAAGCATAGTCACAACGGGAATTTTTGCCCTGCCCCTACTTTTCCATTTTACCTATTTAGGCTCCACCCACAAGTGTTCTTTCTTAGCAACTGTTTCTAGGTTGGACAAGCTTTGTAGGGTGAAAGCAGATATCCTTTTCAGCATAGTGCAGTGGTGGCACATAGACTCATCGTCAAAAGAATAATTGAACCCAGAAGGAAGTGTGGGATTGCAGTGCTATTGGGAAGGAAGATAAAGGTCACCAGGAACAATAAATGATGATAAATTTAGACTGATATGGGTAATATTTATTTTAAGCAATGTCTCTCAGTATGGTGTTGGGCCACCATGTTTGCTCAGGCAACATGCCAGTCGTCTCGGCATCATTCCTAATGATCTTTTACAAAACACACAGTCTGTAAAAGAGTTGAAAATGAAAAGGGGGTGGCTTCTGCAACAGTGTAATAATCTTAAAACGTCCTCAAAATCCACAATGAACTACCTCAGGAGGTGCAAGCTTAAAAAGTCAAAAAAGAGGAGTGCATGCAAGGAAGCCTAAAAATCTCAAAGAACAAGAAGCCTTTCGAAAAAAGAAGGGCCCAAAATTCCCAAACAAGAACTGAAAAGGCTCTTGGCTGGCTACAAACAGTGATTACAAGGTGTGATACTTGCCAAAGTGGGTGTTACTGATGATGCTTAACTTTATATTGAAGTAGATATTGAAGGCCCTGTGATGGACTGGTGGCCTGTCCAGGGTGTTTCCTGCCCTCTGCCCAATGAGTGCTGGGACAGGCTCCAGCACCCCCGCACACACAACCACCCAGAAGGATAAGCAGCTCAGAAGATGAATGAATGAATGAATACCCGCATTAAAGGAATGTATAAAATCAGGAGGTCATCTTTTACTTGCTTAGCTATTTACAGTAACTGAATTTTTTACCAGGGGTGCTCAAACGTTTGCATGCCACTGTATTTACAGTGATATGCAAAAGTGTACACGTCTGACATGTTTTTATTATTTTTTGTAAATTTAATTAGTTCATTTTCTAAGCATCTTTTTTATTTGGTGCACAATTTCTGTGTCTTGCTGAATGTAATATATTGGGGAAAAAGTTATGGCACATTGTATGGCCGGTACTGTATTTTATGTTTGAAGGGTGATAAAGGGTGGTCTCCAACTTTTGCACACTACTATAGAAACCTTTGTTCAACAAAAGCCTCACATTTTACCATTGATGCTGTTGAGAGAGAAATCAATTTCTTTGGCCCAAATCAGATTCTCTGGCTGTTTATGGTGCTGAGTGTAATGAAAGTGTGTAATAATTGATGAGGGTGTTGAGTGCTGGAGTAATGGGGGAAGGGCATGTGGCATTATTGAGTTTTAATGCCCACAGCCCATTCATTTTGGAGCTTTTCCATCTTGCACGTGAGAGAGAGCAGGAGGAGATGGATTACATGGCTTCCTCGCAGACCCCTGCCCCATGGTTCCAGCTGAGCCACCCACAGCTCGTATCTGTCTTGTTTACTCCCCTCCCGCCTTCTCTCTCTCCCTTTTAATCCCCTCCTCTCCTCTTTTCTCCTCTCCTCTCCTCCCTTCCTCTCCCTTCGCCTCTTTGTGAGCGGATCAGGAGGCATATTTATGAGTTGTGGGGGCTTTTCCTTGCTCCCTATGCTGCCCCTGTCATCAAAGAGTGATTTCAGCCCCCTCTGCACCTCCCTTGCTTGCCCCCAGGGACGACCAATGCAACACCTGCCCCCCCACCAGCGATCACACGGCCATGCGTGAGACACTGAGCATATGCACAAGCACGTACACGGTCATTAAGTTCTCATTAAAGATAAACCCATAAATCCCTCATTAACCAAACATCCCATTTAAGCATAATGGAACAAATATCCACACCACTTGGAATTCTGCACCATTCCAATTGTATTTTACTGATGGTCTTCTGCACAGCTTTTTTTTTTTTTGGACAGCAATTGGAAGTAGTGGTCAGGCATGGCTGAGCCCAGTAGTGGCTGACAGGGTGGGAGGATGTGGGCGGGTGACAGCGTTTGCCGTGGGGAAGGAGGGACCTGTGACCGTTCTGGCCGAGCGAGCGAGAACCAACATGCTTTACAGGGCGAGTGACACTCTCATTGTGCCTGTCAAATTAACAGAAAGTAATGGAGCTGAGCTGCAATCTCACCATGGCTGTCTTTCTTCCTCTTGGAACGGAACATTAGTACTTCCGAATGCCATCCAGTGGATTGTTTTTCAAGTAGAACAGGATGTGGTCTCTATAGATAAGCAAGCTCACATACAGCTCATAAAAACAGTCTAACTTCCCGTCCTCACGCTCTTAGAATTACATGACTTCCAATATCTGTGTGGTTTTATGTACTGAAAACAGGCAACATTCATTCATACAAGCTTTTCCATTTTCCAAACTTTTTGTACTTCCTCCAATTCAACAGGTTGTTTTGTCAAACCTTGAGCCTTTATGACAGATGTATGTAAAAGATCTCTGTCCTGACCATATTGTGCCCTATTCAAAAAGCAGTCCGGACTGAAACACTTCTTATAACTTCAGTGGGTGGAGTTACAACTTCTACAAGCTGAATGAGCAGACGTAAGATCACCTGAAAAACAAATTAGTCACCTGTGACTGAAACATACCTAATAGTGTGTACACAAGGGCCAGTAACAGCTGTGATTGGATTTGGCATGAACTGGACAAGTTTCTGGATGTAGGCTAGATTAATGTTCAGACACTCTTGCAACAAAGAATTGCGCACTTGGGCCAGATTTGGTGGATGCCTTCCCTGGCACAATTCTGAGGAGAGTTTCCTGTAGACTGGGATTTTGGCCACTGCTGGTAGACCCGTATGACTGTACGCTTCCATACTCCTGCAAATTCAGCTTCTTCCTTCCCACTATGGCCTTTGGCACGTCCAAATGCAGTCACTCTTTATAGCCAATCATTAACATCTTTGCGAGCCATTTTCCTATGAGAAGTGCAAAAAAAATTACATTCAAGAAAACAAAATTACAAAAGCAAAAACAATTTTACAAGACGTGAAACACTTTACCAGTACCAAAACAATTTTACAAACTGTGAATTCTGACAGAAAGGGTAGGTCTAACACACAGGAAGTGCTTGTTGCGGACCCTTGTCAATCAAACTGTTTCGAAGAAAGAGACAAACAGGCGACGTCTAAACCACTTGGAGTTGGAAACTTTAGCAAGCATGTCAGCTGGCTAAAATGCATGCCACAAATGGACAAAACATGCTTTAGCGCCGTGAACCTCCCAAACTCCACTCACTCTACCAACACAAAACTGTTTGATTGACAAGGGTCCGCAACAAGCACTTCCTGTGTGTTAGACCTCCCCTTTCTGTCAGAATTCGCAGTTTGTAAAATTGTTTCGGTACTGGTAAAGTGTTTCACGTCTTGTAAAATTGTTTTTGCTTTTGTAATTTTGTTTTCTTGAATGTAATTTTTCTTTCAATTGTAAATTTGTTTTTATTTTTGTAATTTTGTTTTCTGAAATGTTAATTTGTTTTGCACTTCTCTGCCACCGTAATTTTCCAAGCATAGAGTGAGACATTCACTGCACTGTACCACCTCTTCTCAATCTATGAATCCCTCACTCACACCCTGTAGGTATTTATAGCCCCATAATCCTTGTGCAGTGCCATCTGCAGGAGCCTGAAGTTACTACCACCTTAAACACACAAGGTGATTAATTTTTTTGTCTGGTGCTTATATGGTTCATTCTACTGAATTGATTCACACTGCTAAAAAACAATTAAGTAGTCAGACCTTAGATCCTTACAAGAATTGTGTTTTGATCTATTTAAACCCAAGGCATTAATATAGATTTAGCTAAATATATACATACTTATCATATATAGGATACTTTCTATTGGGAGGTGGCAGTTCCAAACTCTAACCATTGTTTGTAGTTTTGAAGGGTTTGTTTGTGACTATTTTTTGGAAGTGAAGCAGAAAGATTTCCATCTATCACATTTATTTACATTAATTTCTATTTAAAAACAATGGTTTAAAAAGAACTTTAATATGTCACTTAAATATAGGCAGAGCCTTATTTTAACCACACCTCAGCATTTTAACACAGGAAGTGACAATGTATCCCTGTCCATTATAATCACACGGTGTGCAGTTAGATTTGTGTCAGATCTGCAAAAAGCAAACTACTCAGTGCTCTGGGTCTGGAAGAACGTGTAGCTGTCAAGGGGCCCTTATGGAGAAAAGGAACTAGACAAAACAGAAAACATTTTGGAAATCAAATAAAGAAGCTGCTCAGAACAGTACACTGACCAATCCAGACCACAGCAACATTTGATGGACTTGGGATTACATGAATTGTGAGATGCAGGAAACATAAAACCAACTTCTAAGACTGAACGTTGAAGCTGGGGATAAAAATCCCAGCAGACTTCTACAAAAACCGAAAGCAAGTCTCTGGAAAAGAATGGAAGGCACACTAAATCCCTTATACTTGTCAAATATAACTGATTTGACTGGAAACTAAATAAAATACAGTGCTGTATATGTACTATGACCTGGAAAGTGAACTTTATGTTTTAAAGCATTAACAACACTTCTATGGTCTGAATAGTAAGGCTAGAGTTTAAGGACCCAAGCAATAAAGCAATAAATCACAGACAGCCCGATTAAGTGTGAGTGGGCTGTGCATGCTTTCAAGATGCACCGCCAACATGCTTATTCACAGACAAAGCTTCGGTTCATTATGTCATCACATTCAATGGACGAGTTGTCAATTAAGCTCAGTCAAGCGCGAATGTCTGTCCGCAGCCACTGTCGTAAATCAATCAGCGTGGGGAAGGTTATCCAATTAGCAACTCACTCGCGCAATGTAATAAAGTCAAAGGGTATAATTGGACATCGTCTAGGTTGTGGATATCACCTTTGGCATCAGAGCAGTTTGACATTGGGGGGCTCAGTGAAGGTCTGGAGCCATTTGGCTAAACTGGAGTAGCTTTGGCAAAACTGAAAGTGGCCTGTGAGATCAGAGCGGGAGTAGAGCCCCACTTACTCTCATATTTCCTGCGCTTTCTTGCATGTGTAACCTGACACAAGATTCCCTCATCTGAACCATTTCCATTGGCTTCTTCTTATCAAACCTCTTTTTTATTTAATTTCTGGGTTTCTTATCTATGTTGTACAGTTTTGAGGGAAAGTGGAGAAAGATATGAATTTATGGGGTGAAATAGACAAAGAGAGAGGTCTGTCTTTTTTTTTTGTCAGTTTTGTTCTCTCCATGTTTTTCTGTCTAAGCACAGTGTCCTGATGAAAGGAAGGTCTGAACACATCCTCCAAATAGCTTTCTAAGTGCTGCCCCTCCTTGCCGTCTCCATTAAGAGGTTAGCGGGGTCAGTAGGGCTGTAGAGCTCTAGAGACCAGCCCATTGATTTCACTGTAGATGAGGCCAGGCTTGCTATTTAGACAGCATGGATATCCAATAAGACGCATTAATGCAACAGCTTTTGTAACACCATCTTGTTACTTGAAGCATTTAGTTGAACTAATCTAGGGACAGATAAGGAGAGACAAATTTGTACACAATTAGATCTCATGATAGACAAGATTATGTGAACCTCTAGGATTAGCAGTTCATCTGAAAGTGAAATTAGAGTCTTTAGGTTTTATTAGATTTCTGAGATTAGATTTCTGAAGACCAACGAAAACACGTTGTTGATGTTTATCAGGGTAAACAGACCCTAAAGTGTTTGGTCTCCACCAATCCACAGACAGACAGATTATGTACAAATAGAGGAAATTCAAGACCATCATTACCATCCCTAGGAGTGGTCGACCAACAAAGATCACTCCAAGAGCAAAGCGTTTAATAAGACGAAAAGTCACAACGGTACCCTGGCTAACTTCTAAGCAACTAAAGGCCTAGGATAGGCTCCAGAAACCCCACAACCCATAAGGATGAAGCAGTTTAGAAGATGAGTGAGTGAGTGAGTGAGTGAGTGAGTAAGTCAACCATCAGGAGAACACTGAACAACAATAGTGTGCATGGCATGGCTTCAAGGCTTAAGTCACTGATCTCCAAATAGAACATTGCTGCCTGTTTGCATTTTGCAAAAGATTCCATGGACAAGCCAGAAGGCTACTGTGGACCAATAACATCAAGCTACAACTTTTGGTTTAAATGAGAAACATTACGTCCATAGAAAGGAAAACACTGCAACACAGTAAAAGAACCTCATCCCATCTGGGAAGCATGTCGGTGGTAGTATCATGGTTTGTTGCACATGGGCCAGGACAGCTTCCCGTCCCTGGATGGAACAATGAATTCTGAATTGTACCCTTGAATGCAAAATGTTAGGACATCTGGCCATTAACTGAATGTGGGCAAACAATGTGGCCACACAACTCAACCAGTCGTTCTACCGAAAAATGATTAAAGAAGAATAAAGTTAACGTTTCGGAATAGTGAAGTCAAGGTCCTGACCTTAATCCAATAGGAATGTTGTGGAAGGACCTGAGCAATTTATGTTAGAAAGGCAACTGATACCCCACAGTTAAAGCTGTTTTGTATAAAGGAATGGGCTAAAATTCCCTGAAGGGGAAGTGCAAGACTTATTGACAGTTAGCCTAAACGTTTAGTTGTAGTTACTGTTGCATAAGGGGGTCACACCAGGTCCTAAAAACAATGTTTCAAATGCCTTTGCCACTCACAGATATGTAATATTGACTACTTTCCTCAATACATGAACAACCAAGTATAATATCTTGCCCTATTTGTTTCATTGGGTTCTTTTTGTATCCATTTCAGGACTTGAGTGAAAATCTGATTATGTTTTAGGTCACATTTCTGCAGAAATATAGAAAACCCTAAAGGGTTTCTCAAGCTTTTAAGCACCACTGTAGAATTTTAGATTCGATTTCACTGGTGGAAAATTAAAAGCAGACACTGGTATAAAATTTTGTCAGCGTTTTATATAAAAAGGATATATAGAGCATTTCAATTTGACATCAACAAACCTCTCCATTTACAGGTAACACAGCAAAAGAATCACACTTTTAACTTTACTCCGAGGCACGAAACAGGAATATGGTACCTTAACGTCATGGCTAATAACTGTCATTGTTGTGCATGTTTGAATACCTTTACAAATGACCCTTTGCGCCACTGAATATTGCAACAGTAGTGGGAGTGCAAGAGCAGACTTGGAGGGGGGTGGGGTGTGGGGAGGGGGAGGAAGGGGCAGGTCTCAAGCCACTGACAGAACACAGACCAGAAACATGAGGGAAGTTAAAAAAGGGGGCTTTTTGAAGGATGGGGAAAGGGGGCGTAAAACATATCTCACAACAACATACTCTCAAAAAAAGCAACCACTGGCAACCATACAGGACAACTACAGAGGTGCGGCCACCCGCAGAAGCAAGAACCGTGGTGAGAGCTTCACGCAGGAACTAGGTGCAGGTGGCACTTAAGAATCATTCTGTTCTGGTGAGTGGGCCCAGTACAAACGCCCTTTACATCAAAGAGATTTGCACTGGACTCTTGCTAAATCTATTTATATATATTTTTATACATATTCTTTTTTTTTTTAAACAAGAAGTCTATATTTAATCTTCTTCTTCTTTTTCTTCTTCTTTTTTTTTAAATTGTCATCACAAAAACACAACGTGAACCAAAAGTTACTACAGTTAAATGTGCTTATGTGTTACATACGTGTATATCTATATATATATTTTTTTGTTTTTGTTTTGGTTGAACTGACGACCGTTACCATGGATTTATTGCTTTGTACATTGAATATGGTCAGCGCCTGCTGTGGCTGTAGGAGCCCTTAAAGCAGGTAGCTCAGTGTTTTCCTTGCAGGATAACCCCCAACCCCCACCACCCCACCCCAACGCCGGACCATGCTAAGACCCAACTCTACACATTACCTTTGGTTAACTGTGCAAAGAAACTGACTCAATAGTAACTAAAGGGGAATATCGCTTTTTTAAGAATCCCATTTCAACACAAAAGCTCTGATCCATGCATAACTAACATTCACGGACGTCAAGATGGCATGGTGTTAACCTCCAAAAACAGAAGGAACTGAAGAATTGGGTCTTTCTGACACCCTGTGCTTTGTTCTTTTATTTCATTTTTTTGGTTTGCTTATTTTCTTCCAATGCTAGTCATTGCCAGTTCCCATCACACTATCTAGAGGTGTTTTCCAGCCTGATTATTGTCGTTTATTCATCACATCATCTTCCACTACACAAACTCCACTCCAGTTCATAAGAAGGCTCTGAAGAGTGCTGAAGAAAGGCTACATTCACATCACCAGGATAATTCTGATATTTTCAAATTAGTCCTAATCAGACTGGATTTCATTCATTGGTGCTTTTAATCCCATTGCACATGCACCAATGTTACTGTGGCACTCAATGTTAAGGTGGCCAACTTGAAATGAGTGCCAATAAACACTGCACAAGCAGTGCATCTAACCTTTTTTACTTTCATCTTGCCCCACTAAATTTGAGATGAAAGCTCATTCTGCTAGTTAGTTTGCTATTGAGCCAAAAACCTGAATTGAGCAACGCAGCTTATAGTGTGAATGTGGCTAAACTGTTAAAAAGCAAATCACCAAATGCTGCATTTAGGCTACATTCACGTTACGAGGTCAAAATGGCCCAAATCCAGTTTGATCGTGACACGGTTTTCAGAGCTGGACATACTGAACTGATCTTTACAAATCAGATCTGAGCCACTGTTATATGTGATCCCAGACTAAATACATGGCTAAGTCATTGGCCATTCTGACCATAATAGGAACAGTCAGATTGTAATTCACATCACATCATTCAGTGTCATGTGGCAGTTCAGTGCTAATTATCTTCAGAATGAAGGCTTGTTCTGCTTGTTAGTTTATTTGTTGTTCATTATTTGTGGTTCATTCATGTGACGGAATTGATTAGCACTGTGTTCATGCGAGTCGTTACAGAACACAGGTCCATTCGCTTTGGTGACAGACCATTGAGTTAGAATAGAGGTCCTCAAACTGGTCCCTCAGCCCCCTCAAGACAGCCCCCATTTTAGCTATAACCGAACCTACAATGCATAAAGGTGGAACCCAGAGTTGAGCCATATAGGGCTTGTAATGTGAACGTAGCCTTAGAGTCCTCAGAAATGCCAATCCTTCTGAACGAACCTTACTGATCATTTGAGCTTATGAGTTTAAAAATCTCCCAAATCAAACGTCTCTCTAGTCCAGAAACCTTTCAATAGCATAACCATTAGCTCATGGTCCATGACAAAGGCCATGTTACTATTGTTTGATGTCTGTAGAAATATCACTGTGCTCCTAAATATGGTGTCAAAGACCCAAATCCCCTTTTAGTCTCACAGAAACATTACATCTACGATGAATGAGTAACACATCATGGAATAGAAACAGACATTTTTTGTGCATTTACACAGAACTCTCGCAGTGCAGTCCCAAAAGAAACACAGGGTGATGATGGCCTAGTTCAGGTTTACAGGGTTCTCTATGGCTGGTTTTGGCTCTATATGGACTTGCTATTAGAGCCTTCATGAGGCCATGGTAGTTCTGAACACCAGCAGCTAAACGTTCCTATAGAATGATGAGGTGAAAATATCAGTTTCACAACATTACACATGATTGCACTTGAAAAAAATTGTTCTTTTTTTTTACATAGACAATTTACATTTATAATCTGCCAATTTGATATGTTTTACATCTCTCTGTAGTATTAAGTCTTCTTTCTATATATATATTGTTTAATATTTATCTATCATATTTTAACATCTCTTAATTTGTGCAAACATATGACAATGTGTGTTTTGTATTCTGTTCGTATGACTTTAGAAGCACTTTTGCACTCTTTTTTTATTCAAACTCACCACCACTACAAAATAAGTCTACAGTGTTGATGTGTGCATGTGTATGTAATCACGCTGTTTCATAACGTGGCCGTGTGGTCTACGAGTAATTCCCACCCTGTCTGTATCCGTACCCTCCCTCCTCTGCGCCCTCTTGTACATATTCTTCCCGTTTTTCCCATCCGTCAGGCCACCCTCCATTCATTTGTGTGGTGGCCCCATATGTCTTGGCTGGACCGCCCAGGGCCCCATAGCTCTGGGTGATGTCCCCGGTCTCCTCGGCCAGCTCGTCCTCGTCGATGAAGCCACACTTCTCCTCGCTGGTCAGCTCCGGGTCGGCCCATGGCTGTTTCTCTCCCGAAGCGAAGAGGCCGTAGAAGATCACGCCACCGTAATGCACCAAAGAGGCGATGAGGAACACGTACTGCCATTCTTCTCTGGACTGGAAGAGAAGAGGCACGTATGAGTGTAAAGAACCTTTTTACACTTTAAAGAACTTTCCTAATAAGCTTTCCTTAGAGGCCTATGTCCAAGCAGAAAATACTGCATTTAGAAACCCTTGTTTTTAAGATTAGGTCCAACGGAGGTCCAAATCAAAATAGCAGTTCATATCATAATATAGTTCTATAGATTTATCGGCAACAGTAGAAATCAGGTGGATAAAGCATCAATAAAGCACATGCACCATTTTGTATTTGGTGCTATGCTCAAATATGAAACTCTATGGGTCTTTCACTTTTTCACAAGTTGAGCCCAATGAATCTTGGCATTGCTGTCCTGGAATATGCCGTCAGGGGGGATGGGACAACCTGGTCGTTCAGGATATTCAGGTGGTCAGCTGACTTCATTTTATTGCTACATGACGTTGCTGATCCTCGACCTGACCAACTGAATCATCAGACCACATGACCTTTTTCCATTGCTCCAGAGTCCAATCTTTACGCTCCCTAGCAAACTCAAGCCTTTTTTTATTGAGTAGCCACAATAACAATTGGTTTAGTCCAAGCTGTTTAGTCCCAATCCAGTGAATTTTTCTCCACATTGAGCATGTGGAAAAGACCTATTGAAAAAAAAAAAAGCTCTACTGTTGATTTTTTACCATTTGAATTCACTAAGCTAAAACGGCCATAAAAAGGGTTTTCCTGACCACCTCTGTGAAGTCAACAGTTCTCCACAGTCCTTTTTTAATAATGCAGTGGACAGTTCTTAGATCAATTCCAGTCATTCTAATTTCTCTGTTATCTTTGCTTGATGCAGGCCAATAAACAGAGTAACACATCTTTTCCATGACCACAGGAAACATCTTCCCTCAGGGTTATTTAAGAATTAAGAGCTACTCACTGCATCAGTTAGGGTTAAACAAAATGTTGCCAGCTAAAACAATCACTTCAGTAATTATCTAATCCAGCATTTGCTAATTCAAACCCAAACACAAGCAGGACTTTTTGGCCAGGCAGTGTATATGACATTTGTCAAGATTTGCACTCTGTGGTAAACAAAAATGTTCCATATCTGATATTTTGTGTCCCATGTACATTTTTATTATTATGGGATCCTTTGAATAATGTGGTTGCTAAAGAGTCAAAATACAAATTACTACATTCATGATACAAGCAAGATAACATTTCTGCACACTGAATAGACTTTGCATGAAAATATGCACTATTATATAACAATACTAGCTACTCAAACTGTAAGCTACTATGCCCCCAAAGCAACTTATGTGCCACGTTTGAAAAAGCTTGCTGATTTGTGTGGGGTATATCGATGAAGATGTCAGTGTTAGCCATGCTTCTCGTCAAGAGAGCGATTATATGCATTTACTGTTGAGAATATTCAGCAGAATCTCCATTCTGAAAATGGAGATACACTTTGGTATCAATTATAAAACATTCATAGTTCAAAGTACATGCTGGAAATATATTCAGTCTACAGCTCCTGCCACCTAAAGCTTTTCTCATGCAGAAACTGTGGAAGCTTCTATAGCTGAAAGTTGCTCTTGTCATTCAACTCTGACATCACAACATTTAATGAGGATGCAAACTCAAAATGAAAGGCATAACACCACAATGACAAGACATTCAAAGACACAGCAGCACCATCAATGTCACAACAAAGAGAAATCATGATTATGAATCTGCCACAATGCCACTCAGAACATGAAACAAATATCTATTTCATAGGTCTTCATAATGTGATATACTGCATGTAAGTCAAAGCAGTTCAAACAAATCATCATAGACGTTAAGTTCAAAACCGTGAAAGCCACATTCCTACCTTGTTTTTGGTCATAGCACCCACAATCAGAGGACACACCATGCCTGATAGGGTCCCCACTCCATTCGAGATGCCCATTAGAATACTGGCATAACGTGGAGCGATGTCCAAGTGATTGACATTGAAACCTAAAGAGAAGAGAGCACAACCATTTTCATTCAGTTCATTCAACTGTAACATTCAAACCTGCCATAAAGCTTCCTGGTGACATCTGCATCCAGTACATAAAACAGGCTCCTATACGTTTCTTGGACTTGGATGAATAGTTCTAGGAAAAGTCTTTAATTGGGACGCAACCTTACATAACATGGGTGTTCTTCAAAGGGAAGGTGTGCTCTTACATCCCAGTAGAGCAGTGCTGTATTAGTCTCTAGAGTTATGCTATGTGATGTAAAGACTGGGAAAACTCCCATTTGATGATGTATCATGGAAAAAACACATTTAGAAAACTTTAACTGCTTTGTGTATTTTATGGATTTTTGGAAGCGCTGGCCATGCAAAAGAACATTCGATATCAAACAATACTGTTAGGAAGCTAAATATCTCCTTTGCAGCCATATAACAGTAGTAACTATCTTCAACAAGAAGCTAAAAGCTAAAGCTAGTAAGTTAGCTGGCTATCTAGAAACTTTAGCTTAACCTCTTTTCTTTAGCTGGAGGGGTAAATATTGTCTCTGGCAAACCTTTTGTGTTGAATATAATGATAGAATCACATACTTTTTGAGTTTGTTTGAGTTACATTAAAACATAACCGGTTGTATTTCCTGGCCTAAAGATCAATGGCTGGGCTAGCAGTCAGGAATGGTTGAGCACAGCAGGCTACCGGTGGTTGCATAATGTATTTGCATAATGTATGCTGGGTTTTGTGGTGGGGGAAAACTGATGAAGGAAAATGAAAGCTGAGGTTGAAGGATCGAATACTGTCTTATAGAACATTGCATAACATGGCAAATAATATACTGAACTCAGCTTTTAGGCCGGGATTCCATTTTAAACTTTAATAACATTCTTCATACTTGCTCATCTTTAAAGACCAAAAGTAGGTCTTCTATGGTATCCTCCAAAGATCCATATCTTTTAAATTTAAGAACTTGAATAAATAAAACCACCTTGCTGAAAGAAAATGATTTTAGAGTCAATTTCCTCTTTGCCCAAATGGTAACAGAAACAACTTACAAGTTATTAATGCAGTTCATCTGATGAATTAACATCATAAATGCTGAATGAACTGACCGCGAAGAAACCAGACAGATACAGCACAGACAGTCGGTGCTACATTTCGGTGCAAGTTGCATTTTCCCCCCATTTACTCTAGGGTGTGGATTTTTCAGTATCTCTGACATTCTGCTGGAGAATCAGACTAAAAATAGACCCGTTGGCAGCCATCTTGTGTAGCTGAGGAGCTCCCCCACCTCCCGTTCTGTGGGTTGTGTCTGCCTGTGCAGGCAGTAAGGCAGATCTCGGGGGAAAGGGAGGATGAATTATTTAACGAGAGCAGCAGAAACGCTCTCGTCTCCAGCTGCGGAGAGAGTGCTTTAAAGCGCTGGGAGAAAGCTGCATAGAAACCAAACCTTAGTTAAGACAACCTGGAGCATCTAAGTCTTGTGGTGGAAATCTGAGCCTTTCACTTTGGCGGCACAGTGTTGGACAAAATCACCAAGATGCGGAAAGATACTGTATGTCCGTTCTTAGAACATAAAGGAACCGAAAAGGGTTCTTTGGGGGCAATGCTATAGACGAACCACATTTGACTGGCTTAAAGAACCTTTTAATGAAATGTTCTTTAAAATGATGAGTAGCCTGTATGAATGTGAGGAACAGTACATCCAAGCCAAGAAAGATTTGCCAGCCTTTTTTTTTTTTGGTTATTCCAAATAGTTCATCTTAAAATGTTATACTTACAATCCCAGCATTGTTACATTCTAAGGCTAATTACATTGTAATATCATTGATTACCGTGCTTATTGCTCTGTAACTACATGAACTACAATGCCAACTACCTTTTCTTTGAGTTATCAAAGTTTGGACCTACCCAGCAGGCCATGACCATTTAAGAGTTTCAGAATGACATATGGAAAATCAAACCTGTCCTATAAAGTACACATCACATAAATAGTGGACTTAAAGGTTGACTCACCTGATATTGCAAAACCACTGAAGCCCACAGCTAGCACTAAGAATGAGATGGCCACTCCTTTACTGTGAGAGTATCCCACTATTAGCAGCAAAGTAGCCTCCATACCAAACCCTGCAATGGAGAAATGTTCATTTTTGTTAACAGTTTTATTAAATTATTGATTATTCAGAATCATGACACTTATATACACTCATTGTCAAAAAAATAGCTGCACCCAGAAGAAATCAACCAACAGGAATGAAACTTGGTGGGTAGTTTTGACATTGTGAGACATGCACATGATTCAAGTCTCACATAAGCAAGGACGTGCCTTATCACTGTACTTGACAGACCCAGCAGCCATGATTGTGGACAGTGATGCCCTCCATGAGTCATCCTGTTAGTGCCAGCACCATTGGCAGACGATTACACGATGCAGGACTACATGCATGCAGACCGTTATGACGACTGCCCTAAACACCACGTAAACATGGCCAACGACAGCAATGGTGTCAGTTTGTTGTCACTCATCACACGTCCAGAAGGCTTGGTATAACTCCACCTCCACTACTACTGCAAAATCTGCAGGAACTGCATGACGATATTCAAGCTGCATGGGATGGATTATCACAGGACACCATTAAGAGCCTCTGCAACTCCATGCCACCATCTGACATGTTGCATTAGCAAACATGGTGGCCCAACACCATACTGAGAGACACTACTTCTGTATGTGTAGCTCAATAAATATTGCCCATATCAGTCTAAATTTATCATCATTTATTGTTCCTCGTAACCTTTATCTTCCAATAGCACTGCAGTCCAACACTTCTTTCCGGGTGCACCTATTTTATTGACAGTGAGTGTACTGCAGCACTTCTATGATGTCAGCAGTAAACTCTCCAAGCTCTCCTGGTATTTCTGCTTTTGGACAATAAGAATAATCCTTTATTTTCAGCAAAGTAAGTGACATTAAAACCTGTTTACACAGTCATATGCAAATGATAACATTTGAAGGGAAAATAAAAACATATCCTCTATAGGGAACAAACTTGAATATCGTATTTTTATGGTGTATAAATATTACTGTGCAATTCCTATTTAGTTACTATTTCGCAGTTGGGTAATTAAACAATTTGTGTAATTTGACTAGGAGTGCCCACATATTTGCATACAACTGCACTTTAGGGAGCTACATGGAAAACATGCTAAATTGCTTGTGAGCAAATGTTCAGGCCCGCATGCTCATCCGGTTTCCTATATAAACAGTAATTTATGACAAACCACAACTACATCATTGTCATATTTTGATATAGTTGTCATGAGGGTTTTAAAAGTGAGGTAGGAATATCGATATTGTCCATAGGAACATGATAGCTAAAGTAATTCATTTGATAATTACAATATATTCATCTTTAGTACACAACAAAAATAAATGTTGCAAAGAACTGCAATTAGAACTTGCGCAATGTAAAAATCATACATTCTGCTCGACATCTGACTGAGCATTTGCATATGGAGCCTGTGGACTGTGGTTTGTGCTATAGGTTGGTGGATCTGTCTTTTCTTCAATCAATAGCAAAGATCAATTCAGCACCAAGGACAGCTCAGCCCATGTAAACAGTCTGGATTTAGATATTGAAGTTCTGTGTAGTGTAATGGTATATCCTTGCTGTAAATACTACCCACCTCCACAATTCATGATCTTCCTGACGTTGGTGGTGGACATGAGGTTCTTACTGCGTAGGAAATCAGCTATTTGCCCTCCGATGGGCACAATAATCGTCATCACCAGATGAGGAAGGGCTGACAGCATGCCAACCTGAAGAGCAAAACATGTTGCTCACAAACATCAGTAAACTATTCTTAAGGACAAGAGGGATAACTGTAGTCCAAGATTACAACGTCCAAAGTTAAAGGAATGCCCAATAAATTATATGCATCTGTACCATATGTTTGTTTACCATTGAGCAACTGCAAATTAACGCTACAGATGCAGGACATTGGTTTGAATACTCCATGAATAACCTTCAGTAAAGACTTATACCGTAGATATCTGACCCACCACGCTGTGTAAAAGTCAGAGAACAGCCTTTTTTCTTATTTAAACTTCAGTCAAAATGGTCAAAAAATCCAAGCTTTTCATTTCCCAGCATTAGCAAAAGCAGCAGAAAAGTACAACACCATAGACACTTGTTGGTCCAGGCAACTTATCAAACTGCTCAGAAGACTAGACGGGAAAAACCAGATCTTGTGGACTTTCCTCTTACAGGCAAGACTAAATACTGCATTTGGCCATTATAACATTGAGCTGAGAGCTAACTAGTTGGCCACCAGACTATTAATAGCCAAGATTAGTGATATTGCTAACTAGCTACAAACGTTGGGACATTATGAGAAATTATCTGAAGTAAATTACCCATTTGCAAGATTTTCATCTATATGGGCGTTTTTCTCCAAACCAATTTTTATAACAAGCCACTTGTGTCGACTGAACAACTGACATGATTCTTATGAATATAAATACGTATTATGAATCTCACTGTAGTCAATTGGCTAGCTAACAATGCTTACATTTTGAAGATTTCCCAAAGAGAAAGAGCTGAGAATGCTGTGGGAAGTAGCTTTCAGAAGACACACTTCGATATTTTCAGTATTAGTTCATTACTGGTAATGTAAGTCTAACACTGACACACACTCCTCTCTCCAGTGTGTACCAGCACTTCAAGATCAAGATTCAAAGTGACGTACTCTACATAGATCCTAAACTATTGAATATAAAGTCAGATCACAGTGCTTTTAATCTAGACACAGCTTCCTGTTTATTTGTATTTGTTTACAGGCCAGTCTTGTCTGGACCAATATGGCACACTAATTGATGTATCGCAGCAATGGCCCGAAGTGGTCAATGTAATGTCTGTGGAATACACAACTTCACACATCAT
Organism: Semaprochilodus insignis; assembly: GCA_034552555.1. Taxonomy (NCBI): domain Eukaryota; kingdom Metazoa; phylum Chordata; class Actinopteri; order Characiformes; family Prochilodontidae; genus Semaprochilodus; species Semaprochilodus insignis. The sequence continues at coordinate 6,124,758 of CM067498.1, forward strand.
CATTTTTTCTGAAAGTTTGGTCTTAGAAGTTGGTCACATTTTCTGCTTTGCATGTTCCAAATAATTCCAAACATCATACAGTGGACATTCAATAAATAAAGAGTGCTCTCTGATTTTTGCACAGTGCTATATAATACAGATCTACCAATAGAAACTTTACTTAACAAAAATACTTTTATTTGACTTTTATTTCATCTGACTGGCCAAATATACATTAGCATGATTTATCAGTCAGCAAAAACTCTAATATTCACTTGACAGCATGTTTTGGACAGGGTTCCCATTACGATCTCTTTTAGAAAAACAAAGCAAGCTCAAATATAACAAAAACTGAATAGCATAACTCAAAAACAATGCAAACTGTAATCTGCAGTGTTTCACCACCAACTGAAACAACGACAGATCAGTGTAATGACATTAATTACTGTACACACTTTAAGCTTTCACTATTGGGGATTAAGAAAAGGAATTAGATGGGATGCAAATGCTGACTTGGCTGACAAAGAACTAATGAATAATTCATTGAACAGGCAAACACCTTTGGGGATGTTGAAGGTCACAGCATTTTTAACCGATTTTGACTGAAAGCAGACGAATGGGCATTCACATCGAGCTCAAACCAAATAACTGGGGCAAAATCTTCAACACTTGGACGCAGTTTCATCATAGGAATACATATCTGAGGAACCACAGCCTATAGAATACAAACTGACTTACCTTGCTGATCTCGAAGCCGAACACCTCCTCGAAGTATGCCGGCTGGCTGATGAGCAGCAGATAGAAGGTCCAGCTCCTGCAGAAGTTGGCCACGATGATTGCATAGACAGGCATGGAGGTGAAGAACTTTTTCCAGGGCGTCTTGAATTTCTGCAAGACCCAGACAGAAAGGGGTTAAGCGCTACCGCTACTGACCAAAGTGAGAATGACATTTAAGCAGGTATAATAATTTGATGTATAATAGACTTCATGCTCTCAGTGCTGAAATGGAAAACTTTGTTGGGCTGTGGTCAATATTTGTGCTGCCCCGTAAAACCTGCTGCTCTCTGGGAGAAGGTGACATTTAAGTAAAAGTCACATTTTAAACGACAGAAGTATTTGCTTAGACAAACTGACTACTGCATCTGGAAATTAGATACTTGCTTTGGCATAGCAATTCATTCATGCAGGCCATATTACTAGAAGTCAATGCTTTCTGATACAGAGCTCAGAGGAGGCCATAATGACTCATCAGCGGAGGTATTTTCATTGCTGTAAGCTCTTTTTCAAAACTTTATTAAGGAATACGCTGCTTTAACTCCATTACATTTCAAAGAAAATAATCCAGCTTTTCACTCAATCATATGATACTACCAAAACTGGGAGGGTGAAGGTTAGCACAACCTTGCTCTGAGTCACACCGCATGGCATCTTTTTGGACTGCAACATTATTGTGCAGCTAATCACGCTTGGAGGAGAAAGCTAACTGCCAATTCTGCAATGCTAGCTAAGAGGTGTCTAAGATTCTCTAGTATGGATAAAGTGGAGATGGCAACCCTCTGTTGTTTGGCACAGAACCCAGCTTGGCCAATCAAATTAGACCTTGTCAGTTATAAGCCAATCATATCAGACCTTGACATCAGCAAAGCTCTTCTAAGTGTTACCACAATGCTCATCAGCGATGGCAGCACTCAACCTCATCAGCGCTTACTACAAACTTAACAAACACACAAAACTAGGGTGTCTGTACTGCAGCCAAGCTTAATATGATTTACAGCTGATGGTAGAGACACTTTCCTGATACTGTCTGATACAAGCTGTTGTGAACATGCCTTTTATCACCAAAAAGATTAATTCAAGTATATTAATGTGGAAAGAAATCAATTTGGATGTTTGCTTGCCTGCCAGTTAGTTAAGTGTGTGCTACTCCGTCCTGCTTCAGCTCATTTGTCTGGTATAAAACGTGAGTTTTTGAAGTTCCTGATGACAATAAATGTTTTTCTACCACATTAGTTCAGGTCAGTTTGTGTAAGTCTAACGCTGATACACACTCCTCTCTCCAGCGTCTAGGAGCACTTATACCTATATCAAGATTCAAAGTGAATGGAGGCAAAAGAGGCCAGTGCAACGTCTGTGGAACACAGACATAACAGACATACAGACACATAACCAGATATGATATCATATTTAGTACATAGTGCGTCCACCAACAAAAGCCTTTCATTATTTATTCTTCAGCTCATTTTCTTGTATAAACAATGAATTTAATATCAACAAAGCAGATTTGGCATGAGTAAGTCCACTTTGGCTAGCAAGTTAAATCTTTGCGATTTATGAGTTGTTTATTTATGGTTATTTTTGGGTTAACGTCTGAGAAACAACACGTAGCATACCATTTTCAGTTATACAGAATGATACCAGTTGTTTATCACACATTTCCACAGTATTTAATCTTTTTGGCAACAAGAGTTGTCTAAGCTGGCATAGTGGCTTAAATTAATTTTGATTTTGAACATTTCCTTTTTTATAATTTACATATCTGAACTGAAAAAAAAATATGAGTGTGTGATAGAAAGCATGTTAAAGATGAACGACATGACGGGCAATTTGTTATATTTTGACCAACGACAAAACAGCACTTTTTTCAAGTTACTCAGGGGTTCTCTATATTCACTCCCATTCACTCACTCAGAGTCTATGGTCTCTCTGCTCGCACCCCGTTATGCCTTTTTGGACCAGGGATTGGCATCTCCCCCTGGGGGACAGTCCACATTGGCTAGCACGGCACTGAGTGATGGAGAAAAGAGAAGTTCATCCTGCCCACCCAGAGAGAGCGATGCCTATTATGCTCTCTTTGATTCCCAACTATGGACGGCTTTGGCATCAGCAGCTTTGGCATCAAACTTCCAGTGCTAGTAACTTACAGCCACTTTATTTGTCAAGAGATTCAAGCTTTCAGGTAACTTTTACCAAGGTCTCAGACCTTAATTAGCTTGTTAGGGCTGTGGCTTATTCACAACCATCGTTAAGAAAGGCCTGGAGATAAAGATGAAAACAATTCATGGCCACACAGCAGGAGAAGGCTATATGAAAAGCAAAGCTTTATCATGTAGCCATTTATTCAGTTCCTAATGCACTTTCCTGGAGAACTAGGATTGCAGGGAAGGCAAATCAAAACCCTGTGTGACTGCAAAATACCTTCACGAAGGTTTGACAGACTGTGGTGGCATAGCGTTCTACTGTGCGGTAACACCAGCACAATTATGATCTTCATGGATCCTTACCACAAAGCTTAGCATCCTGCGGACTGATGAAGTTAAAATCAAACTTTTTGGTCACAGTGGTCATATATACCACACAAGGTATATACCCATGTTTAGAGAAACAGAGTGCAGAATTTCATGTAGAGAACACCTCTCCAAATGTTAAGCACAGGGAAGGATCGACCATGCTTTGGACTTGTGTTGTAGCCAGAGGCATGAAAAACATTTCACTGGTAGAGAGAAGAACGGATTCAATTAAATACCAGAACATTCTGGAGACTAACATCACACTGTCTGTAAAAAAAAAGCTGAAGATGAAAAGAAGATGGTTTGTATAAATACACCTCAAAATCCACCATGGACAACCTCAGTGTGTGCAAGCAGAAGGTTTTGCCATGGCCCTCACAGGCCCCCAATCTCAACATCATTGAAAGTCTGTGGATAGACCTCAAAAGAGCAGTGCATACAAGACGGCACAATAACCTCACAGATCTAGAAGCCTTTTGGCAAGGGAAAAGGGTGAAACCCCCCAAACAGGAATCGGCTTGAACTGACTTTGAAAACTATAATTCCCCTGATCCACCTCTCTGTGATGTCGAAACCACATGTCTACCTGTTTTGGTTGTTTTGCTGTAAGCTCCGGTCTTTGTACACACTCACTTGCCTGTTATTAAGCCAGCCTTTACTGTAACATCTGCGAGAGTCTGGTCAGTCCACCCAGCTTTACAAAATGTGTCTTTTGGACATCAGGTCACCTTTTATTTCCTTAGCCATTTAAACATTTGATATAAAAAAAAAAAACTTTGGGTCTATTTAAGGACTGCTACACAACACCCTGCATGTTTGTTTCCAGCCTCTATGTGTTTTAAAAATACATTTTAGGAACAAATTTTAACAGTGTCATAAGTATCAGGTTGTGTGTTCATGTAAAAACTTTCTGTGAGCTTTAAGAGGCATTAATACTTTGGACGTCTGGTTCCTATCACTAACATTATGAAAGATAAATGGTTCCTTTCTGGCACATTTCACATTAAACCAGTCTGAATTCCTTTTATCTTAACTGAGTTAAATAAATAAATACATAAATAAGTGGAATTGCCCTCGTGTAGAAATATGCATAGAGAACCTTTACTGTAGTAACCAAGGATATCTCTATTGTCACTCAAACGGAATTTGTGTACTTTGTTCACCACCAGTCTATACTCATTTCCATTTGGAAATTGCATCATGGCTTAACTCGAGCCAGCAGACCAGGACAAGACTTAAGCTTCGATTATGCAACAGCAACAAGGAAGGAGTACAGACATTGCAACGCTCAACGCGTTATCCTGTCCGAGATGCATCTGAAACATTCCTTTCCTTTAGCTAAGCAGAACTCAAAGCCCCTGAGGTTTACTGTAAGAGTGGGGAAGCTCATTACCGTAATTTAAGCATGAGTGACGGATGAATGTGAGAGAGAGAGATATAGAGGAGGTAGAACACTCAGGAGAGCAGAGATCAAAACAAGTTGGCTGAGGGATTCTCTCCCTCCTCTTCGTCAAAGAAATCGATTTAGAACTTTTAAGACAAAAATCTCTCAGGCTCTGCGTCGCTCACAAAGTTTCTTGGCTTGGAATCAACATCAACTGCTCTTGGCCTGAAAACAACGCAATGCAGCAAACTGCTGAAGTGTGTAACAACCTTTAGCTCATCATGTGGATATGTCTTAGTGAAAGTATCATCGTTTTGAAACTAGTCCTAAGAAACCCTCAGTTGTGATGTATTACAATCACAGATGCTCACAAGCCACTCGGGAGTCATATTCATGTCTCAAATCTCTGTCGTTTGAGTCTTTAGAGGAAAATACTAATCTAGTCTCATTTTAGTTGCAGGCATCGCACTGTACAAAATAGAGCTGCTGATGAAAATGTGCCATGGTCTCAAATAATAAACCGTTCATTACAGAAAAACCTGTAGTCTGAAGGAAGGAGCTAAAGTGCTACGGTCAGGAAAATGCAGTGTTTAAAGTAAAGAGGCGAAGTCACTTGAAACTTTTGATTGGTCTATACTGTCTATAGCAAGCATGACAGCTAGCTACTGTAATATAGCTGAAGTTTTAGCAAGTTTTAATAGAATGTGTTCTGTGTTTTAACTTTAGCTAGATTAGCTGACCAGTTAAATTAGCTATTACACTAGCTAGCATACTTCCTATCCACTATGCTAGTCAAACATTTAATTTTCTTTTTCCTCCTTTAAACAGTAGATTTATTGCGTGTAGATCTTGATTTTATCCAAGGGACTAAAGGTTTTACTATAATTAAAGACCCATCTTTTGAAACTGACTCTATTGTGAGTTAGGGGAGAATGGCACTGCAGTAATAACTCTGATAGCTGCAAACAAATGCCTTTCTTGATTTGGCCAATTAAGGATAGTGACTCTAATATATTCTTCTTTTTTCTATTTCTTCTTAGGGTAAATAGTCACATAACTTTGAACTTTTTTAGACTACATGTCTATTTTGACATGTCGTTTTTGTATGTTCATCACAGTGTCTCACTGTAAACCAGCCAAACAGAGCACAGCTCATCTAATTATTCATGAGCTCACCATAAAAGCGGAAACAGCTCGTTTCCTTCTAGGGCCAAATCATAGGGTGTAAATGGGTGTATAAAACCAGATTTGGACATTTTTACTTTAACTTTAGACTCCAGTTTCATTTGAGCTAACAGCAGGTCTGAGTTGAGTCACAGGGCAGCTAAGGGCAATCCAAGGCATGATTCAGTTAAGGGTGAGATTGATTTAAGTCGTGAATTTTTGATTTTTGGGTCAAGTTGTGAGTCAGTTAAGAGCAAGTCGGAGTTGCAAGTCAGTTAACAGTAAGTGCAAGTCGAGTAGTGAGTCATGTAAGGGTGATTCCAAGTGTAATGAGTGTAATGGCATGTCTGTTGTTGAGTCATGAGTCAGTTAAGTGCAAGTCAGAGTCAGGAGTCAGTTGAGGTTGAGTCTGAGTCGTGAGTCAGTTAAGGGCAGAGTCGAGTCAGAGATGAATCATGAGACTAAGGTTAAGGTAAGCGTTACAACTCAAATCCAAGCACAGTCACGAGTCTGAGCCAAGTAGCTGGTCAGTTAAGGGCAAGTCTAAACTGAGTCATGAGTCAGTCAACATGCGACTTGAGTGCCTCTTGAGTCGCCATCTCTGTTTGGAATATAATGCACTAAAAACACATTGCTGAAGAAATAATGTATTATTCATATATACATATCTGTATGATATATTACGTATTGCAGAGATTCCTGCATATATATCCGTCTGTGCTCACTCAATAAACTTTATAATGATTTGTTTGCAGGGAGCTCGGAGTGGTGCAACACCTTCATTTTTGTCTGAGTGATCAATTTGATTGATTGCGTATTGCAGTGTCCCTGACCTCAGCAGGGCCCAGCAGCTTGGCGCTCTCTCCGATGCTCTCCTCAATGTAGCAGCGTTCTTCGTCAGTGATAGTGGGGTGTTCTGCTGGACTCTCATACGACACCAAGATCCAGAACATGTACCATACCATGCCAAAGCTCCCTGATGTTTAAGAGAGAAAAAGGAACAGGAAAAGAGAGTGAGGTCTTATTGGATACACTTACATAACTTCAAGCAAGTATGACTGATACATCCAGTGTCAGCACAGAGGACAGACCCGTGGAAACAGTAGAGGAAAAATCAATAGAGTGTTAGATGCCAAATCCATACTACTGTTGTTGCTCAGCTGCATAAACTGGGACTGGACGTTACAGAGATGTCCTGACCATTTAGGCTGATGGCTCCATACGCGCACACACTATAAAGGGGTTTAAAGGGTCACTTTGGCCAAAATCAAAAATGTACCTATTATTACATTGGTTGCAAACATTGTTCAGCTCATAGGGAGCAAGAGAATAAAGAGAGTAGCGTTTAGCATCCAGCTTGAATTGTTTTTACATTGGCATAGAAGAATAAGGAGAGTTCAGTACATAGAACTGACAAACCGCAAAAACACTGTTATTCCTCCTTCAAATACAAGTCCTGCATTACCAGAGAGGGCAGTAAAATCAGCCAATAACAAAATCCTAAACTGTTATGTAACAGTCTAGACTGCTGTTACAAGATGTTAAGGGCTGTCGGCACTTGTCAGTAACTGCCAGCGGGCATGGCTGATTTATGGCTGGTTCATCTTTAAACAAGGCTGAAGGTAGCTTCCTTTTTGCCGGCTTCGTAATCAAATGTTCTGCTCCACCTTAAATGCTACAGCCTGTATAGGCACCAGAATATAACTGTGGCCTCATTTAAGGTGGAACGGAAACTACTGCAAAACAACCAGGTGAATAGGAAGCCAACTTGGGCTCCCACATTTTTAACAAGATCCTGTTTGCACTGCTCATTTCACTCTTGACCCATTGAACCTTGAACAAAACAGAGCAGCTTCGCTCAGCATTTGACACTTAAGAAACAGAAGAGAGGAGCAGTTCCAGCTTTATTAGCATCACAACCACATCAGTAGCCTGTAAGTAGCAGCACATGCTGTGTGATTGTATCACTGTGTGCTGGTTTAAGCAGATCATCTTGAACTGAAAGTTTCATAGTAAGGAACAACTACTTTAATTTAGTTTGTGAGATCAAAAGCATGCTAGTGTAGGTAACGTTAACTACTCGCAAGGTAGTAACTAGTATAGCTAACTAAGTAGTATGATGACCTAAATTACACAGAGGGTTCATTATTTTCTTCTCTTATTATAGACCAGTCAATCAGAGCAGAGCTCATCAAATTATGTATCCCAAAAGGTCGCCAAAAAAGGAAAAACAGCTCATTTCATTCTAGGACCAAATCATAGGGTGTAAATGGGTGTATAAAACCACATCTGGACATTTTCACTTCACCAAAGTCACATAAATCCTATGCAGACAATGCAAAAGGATCAAGACAGTTCACACTGCTGATTTTTAGCCTCCATGATAGCAGTTTTTATTATCTTCCATGCTAGCAGTCAGGATTTATAGGGTCTACCAGTGGCTGTGGGACATATTTGTATAATGCATGCTGAGAGATCAATAAATATATAAAAACGCTAACAAATTGTGAATTCTGCTAAACTGATGATCCTGAGGGATGCAATATTATGCCACAGAATGGGGCTAATAGGACAAATAACATATTAAATATTAGCTTTAGGCCCAAATGCCACATAACCCCCTTTAAACTTGAAAATAAATGTGTGTTACCCAATAACACTCTTAACAAATAAAGGTTCTATATTGTAGCAAAACGGATTATATGTCTAACCATAACCATTTTAATTTTGCTAAACAATAATATTATTCAAAGGACCAAATACAGCAGGTTCTTCAAAATGGAGATGAACCTTACAAATGTTTTTTTTTTAGTTATGAGGGTTATATAGCCATCTCCATTTTTATCTTGATTTTTACTTTTACGTGTCATTTGAACACCGCAGCTGCTGTTTACACTGTGTGGAAATTTAATGATGAATGGACCAACAAAAATGGCCCAAAATCGCTTTGAAGAAGCTCTGGTTCCATTGATGTACATTAAAGCTGAATTAGATTTTTGCCCTTTCCTGTAAAGTCACTTTGGAGATACTTGTTTTTCTTTGGACAGTGACGATATGCAGCTATGAAAATGGAGGTTCTTATAGTTCAAGGTATTCCACAGAGGCTTAAGTAGAACAAGTCATCATGAACACAACATGGAAATAATAATGTTAGAGCTTTGACTCTGGTTCGTATTTTATAGCAGATTTTGTTTTAAGATACAAGATCAAGTAAAGCCATGACGCGAAGAAGCCATCGTCTACTCCATTAAGATGCGTGCATGAAGAGGTTATGAGGTTCACATGGTTCCCACAAGATCTCAGAACTCACCATAGACATAAAACACAGAGGACCAGCCAGTGTACTGCACCAAGATCCCAGCCAGAGGCATGGCAATGACAGCCCCGGCATAGGAACCTACAGGAAGGAGAAAAAGGTTCGGAGGCTTAGAAAGAGGATCAAAACAGACTCTTGTTTACAATGTCATGGTGCAAGGAGGAGGGGCTTGATTTATACCGAGATGGATCACTATGAAGCAGTTATAACACATAAATAAGGAGGGCAGCATTGACCTGGTACTTGCCAAATAGTGAACCCAGATTCATCTACATTGTTTAACAATAGAACCTTTACATTATGTTTGGAGGGCATTAAACTTTTAAAAGCATCTTCAGATTTGCACATCATATTTACAGAAGTGGTTCTTTAAAATAGCATCAATGGAAAGGTTCTATAGAAGACACATAGAACCTTAAAGTGTGTCTTCTATGGCAAGACTGTGTCTGTTGGGATTTAGTTGTGAAGGATGTTAGAACCATATTTACATGCACAGTAATAAAATATGAGTGAACATTCAATAGCAAATAGAGGTGACTAATTCTGGGTAGGTCTGTGCTTACCGCAGAAAGAAGTGGTGGCCAAGCGACTCCTCTCAAGAGGTGGAGCCCACTTACTCCAGATTCCATGGCATGCTGGATAGGTCACTCCCTGTTATTCAAAACCATTATTATCACAGTCAGGAAGACATTAATAAATGATTTATGTTTATTGCTATGATTCAAGTCTATTGCATGAAATTAAATGAATAAGTCTATTGCATCTTTATTGTTCATTGCTATTGCTGATTGCTGTTAAGTTTATTGCCCAATCCATATAGCCCATATATAGAAACTAAATACAAACAAAATCAGCCTGTTTTAAACCAATTGTTTCAGTGATGTTACAAGAACCAATTTATTTACATATATCCACCTATTTAATCTACAGTAGTTTAGCCCCGCCCACTCAAACTGAAATTCTAAAGAAAGTTTTAGGTCCGAGTGCTGTTCTGAATAAGCCTCAATACAGGACAATACAGCCAATCAGAACAGAACTTGCTCATCCTAGATCAGTTATAAATGAACCTCATGAGCAAAAACAAAGAACAAGACAAATGTAGAATATGGGCTCTTTAAACAGTTAAGAAAACGAAACAACTGACTATATTTCCATCTGAAATCAAACGAAACCAAGAACGTCAGCAAACTGGATGAAAAAGCCTGATTCATAACCCTTAACTGGCTGAACCGACTTGTGAGCAAAGGGGTGGAATATAAAGCAAATATATATATAAATATGAGATTTCAGAGCTGCAGTATTCGTGAAATGGTCCATTTCACTGTGCCAGTGTCCTCATGTTCATGCACAATGCATCACAGTTATGATATTTTTTTAAGGTCACATGTGCTCAGTGTGTTTCAAAATCAGACATGAAGCACTCCAGCAGATTCAATTAAGTCACCAAGCTACAAAAACACCCAGATCAATACAGGTCACTCAAAATTGCCTGAAGGCTACGTTACATTGTCATGGTTTCTGCTGCTTCACACAAAACCCTTCTCTCGATAGCATGCTCCTCAGAGCTAAAGTAGAGATTTGACCAGAAATTATGCTTATACGATAATGACTGATTATAATATTCATACAAAATGTATTTGGTCATTTGTGAATTAAGTAAGCTTTGTAATTTTGTATCGATTCTCTGAAACTCAGTATTGGTTTTTAATTAATAGTATAAATGGGAAGATTGGTGGCAGACAGTGGTTAGAGTTGTGTTTAGTGTTGTGTTTAAACTCCCGACTCCCACAAGGAAAGTATGTGGTCAGTGATGGTGTCTTTGTTCGAAACCATGCATTTATGTAAAGGGTGCATAAATGAGCTATAAGGGAGCATCGCTGAACGTGAGCATTAGCAAACGTATGCTTATGGTGGTGTGTTTTTATGGCATGACCATGAGTGTTGTTTTGCATATGGATGTATTGTATAAACTGTGTCCCTACCAAACAACTGTGTCCCTATATTGCGACTAAACCCATGCCCTTGCCTATGACAATTTCCCTAACATTAGATTTACAGCATCGCAATATAATGCAACATAGTGAATCATAACCCTGGGATGATATGTATGGTATCACCAAGTTCTTGCCAATACACAGCCCATTGCTCAGTAGACAGCTCAGTATTCTGGAATTGTCATGCTCAGATTTATGGTCCTCCTACACAAAGCTCCAATCACTGTTTCTGCAAAAGCATGTCATTATGGAAGCATGACTTTCCATACTGGCTCTCCTATTTGAGAACTGATTCACACATGTAAATATGAGCTTTCTATGAGCTTATGTGACAGTATTTTTAATATCTAATGCACAGGCTTTCATATATACATATAAAACAGTCTTACTGGCTTTTCACTGTGGACTGATGAACCCCTACTGAGTTTGGGGCTTGGGGTACTAGCTTTGGTAATACTTGACATGAGTGCCAGCCCTCTCGCAACTATATTTCCAGTGACAGTCCCGAAGCAAAGAGGTGCGTTACCTCCACCAGCCCTTGTAATATCCTCACGAAGATGACGCAGCCGTAATGGACCCGGGCAGCTGAGGGGATGAACATGTTGAGGGTCGACGTAAGAACGATGGCCGCCCCAAAAACTCTGGATAACACAAATACAGGCCACAATTAGGGACAGTGGAGGAATAGTTCACTTGTTCAGACTCTCAGCCACTCATTAAGGAAGTCACGTGTCTTGGTGGGTATATAAGGTAGGCTGTCTGCACAAATATCCTTCATTGCTGTCATTGGTAAAAGGGATGACATGCTGGCTGTCTTCGCTGGAGCGGGAGGGATCTTCCAGCAAGACACTGCGACATATCACACAGCTGTGTCCGACACTGGTTGGAAGAGCATGACCAAGACTTCCAAGTACTACCCTGGTCCACTAATTCCCCAGACTTGAACCCAAATGAGCATCAGCTGAGAATCAGTGAGCACGGGGACCACCTCGATCGTCATGTTCGCTCTATGGATCCTCCCCCACGTACCCTCCCGCAGCTGTGAGATGCACTGCAGTCAGCATGGCTACAGATACGTGAGACAACTTACCAGGACCTTACTGAGTCACTCCCTGCCCGTCTAGCTGTCCGTGTCGCACACGGTGGTTGCTAGATAATATATCATAATAATGTGACTCGACTGTGTTCATTTGCTTGTTGATGTTTCTATTTTCCATTATTTTCATAATTATGGTGTGACGTATTACATGGTCAAATTAAATCACGTTCAGTGAGTGAGTAAGGTTTCCACGTGTTGGCAACAGTAATACATTAACGTTGTTAAAATGATGTTTTGGGCATAAACACACAATAAACATACATAGAAACTGCTAAACCGGTAAATAAAAAAGAATAGAATATGTGAGATATGCGCGCAGGAGGTGGGATGGCGCGAGGTGCTTCAGTGCAGCGCGGGCTCCGCCTCCAGCTCGAGCTCTCAGCATAAAGCGAATACACAGCACGAGGGCGAAATCTGAGAGTGCGAGATTGTCTGCTGAGCATCAGTAATACGTATTTGTAATTTTTCAGCCATCCAGACTACAATCTCTCTTCCCCCGCCCTGCGGAGCTCCATGTGTAACATAAGGAGCACGAGACAAGCCTTTAACCCCCCCCCCTCCTCACCACAACCTCCTCCATCCCCAGACCGGGGTCCCCGCGGGAGCTCATTAACAGGTGGCTGAAGCCCAAAGCGCAGACACAGCCAAGACCACTGCCGTGCATTCTCACTCCCGTCTTAACCTCCTGAACAATAACAATAGCAACTGCTACTGTAGTGTATTTATACGCCTCGCATATGGACGAGAAATGAAACACTATATGAAGAATATAAAATACATTCACATACACACACACACACACACACACACACACACACACACACATATATATACATATATACTGCATCTGCATGCATATATATACATATATATATATATATATATATATATATATATATATACACACCGTATGTATGTGCTATGTGCATGTATCATGCTTGCGTAAATTCACAGTGGATATAAAGAGTAAAATGAGTGCTGTGTACCTGTTGGCTGCTAGTCTGGAGGATATGTAGCCCCCGGGGATTTGGGTAACAATGTAACCCCAGAAAAAAGAACCGTGGATCATCCCCACTGTCTCAGGGTCCCAGTTAAACTTAGCTTTCTGAAAGAGAACACAGCCCAGCTTAACAAAGCCCAGCTTAACACCAACACTTTCATCATACACAGTCATGCAGGCTGTGGGAACAAATCGGACAAAATAGGACAAAACGTATATAGAGTACATACATTACATGCTTAATAAGATGGTTCTAAAATTGATTATTTAGATCCATATGTTCTAAATATACACCTATGTAATTCTTAACTGTTTTTTGCATGGGGAAATTGTTCTTCAGACCGATGGAGAACGTTGAAAAACGGTTCTAAATAGCACAAAAAAGGATTGCTATGATGTCAAGGTTGTAACAACAGAAGAACAATTGCTGGTGCTATACAGAATCAATAGGGTGCTATATAGAACCACATACAGACCATTCTTCATCAAACTGAAGAAATAATTCACCACGCAAAGAAGGTTCTTCTATTGTTACAAGTTTATATCATAACAAGAATTATTATAACAATAGTATAACCATTTTTAGTTCTTTGCATGGTGAAATGGTTCTACAGACTGATGAAGAATGTTCTTCAGAGAATGTTGAAAATTGGTCCATGTAGGATTTAAAATGCCAAGCCTAACAACAGCAGAACCGTTTTTGGTGCTAAATAGAACCATAAAACGGGTGCTATACAGAACCACATTCTCCATCAATCTGAAGAACCATTCCACCATGCATAGAACCAAAAGTGTATTCTTTTGTTGTTACGAGCTATTACGGAATAGTGAATATCGTAACAACCGCAGAACACCTTTTTTGGTTCTTTGCATGCTAAAATGATTCCTCAGAATGAGGGAGAACGTGTTGTTCATGGTTCTATATAGAACCATTATGCAAAGGGTGCTATAGGGTGCTATTTCACCATGCAATTAATCATTAAAGCGCAAAGAACTCGTGGTTTTAAAAAAGAACATTGGCTCTTGGAGAACCATCATTTTTAAGAGTGTAGGCGACCATTTGCTGATATTTCGTTTATTCGTTCGCATGCGTCATTCATTCATTCAAGGCTATAAAATTCCGCCCATGAATCTGAATATTTCCTGATTAATAAAAATGCAGTTTTGACCTCAAAAACACACATGACCTCAACAGCTGAGTTCTACTCGAATTCAGATCATTAAAAATCATACTTCGTTCTGAATGCTCTGTCAATGAATATCTGTGTGTTATACGTGAGCGCGCGCCCAGCCACTGAAGGGGTGTGT
>CM067498.1:6142876-6181024 GCA_034552555.1 Semaprochilodus insignis
TGTGTATATACATATATATATATATATATATATATATATATATATATATATATATATATATACACATATATGTGTGTGTGTGTGTGTGTGTGTGTGTGTGTATTATGTATATGTATTACAGTATCAGCGCTACAGTATTAGCTTGACTTACTTGTACATGTGTCCCAGGGTCTTCCCCGCCAGCTGCTTCAGACCCTCTTTATTGGGGGTAAAACCGGCCTCCTTCGGAGTATCCATGATCAGTAATAGCAGTAATCCCTCGGTGCCTTAACGTTCCGTGTTATTTTAGATCTTTACTCTGTCGTTCTTACAGGAGCATGTCACGGAGCGAGCTGGTCGGACATACCGGACAGAGCGCGAGCGCGTGCAAGATAAAGGCAGACAGATGAGCGCGAAAACCGAGGGTCTTCAGAAACAGACGGAGCGCGCGGGGACGAAAAAAAACACCGCCTACATATGAGGGAAATTAGAAGTGGTCTACTCTCCTCAGTGGGACAGATAACTCGTTCTTCGTCTTCACAGCAAGCGTTCCCATCTCGGTGCGCCTGATGTTCGCTTCAAAAACCAGAATAAATAATAATAACTAATAATAGTAATCGAATATAATCGAAAATACAAGAGTAATCGAATATAACCGAAGCGGAGAAGTACTTTCTCGATGTTTTTGCCGGCCGTGATGCTCCTCTGAAGGCGTTTTTTCAGCACCAAGGTCAGCGACCAGCCTCGTGCTTCAGCGCAGCGGCGCGTGGTGCCGCTGCCCCGCTAGGCGGACCCCCCCATTACTCGTCAATCTCGCAGACTGTCGGCTGGATGGGGAGGGGTTAGAGAGGGTGGGAGAGCGGCTCGGGCTTCAGACATCGCCTGTTTGTTTTCACTGTGACATTAGAAATATCAGATAAACAGCAAACAAAGCTAGTGCACGCGCGCAGGACCTCCGGTATCACACGGTATCAGCAGAGCTCGCGCGGCCGCGCTTTAATGCTCATTGGTTGTTGTTATTTAGTGAAAGGCCACGCGAGCCTCCTGGGGGCGGTGCTATGGTAACTGAGAAAGGAGAGGAGAGGAGGGAGAGCGTGCTTCTGTGAAGGAATAAAAGTGTATTAATAATTCAGCAAGACTGTGTGCATGAGAGAGAGCGAGAGAGAGAGAGAGAGAGAGAGAGAGAGAGAGAGAGAGATGTCTATTCCAAGGCCATCAGTATCAGTAGGTCACCAAAATACGCTTGAAACAACGACTCGGTGTTCAACCACGACTCGGTGTTCAACCACAAACCGTACGTACGCCAACGAGCTCTGTCTCAGCTTGAGCGCACCAGAAGTGATCTGTACCAGTGGTCCTGGAGGGACCCTGCCCTGCTCATGTTAGTTCTTTTCCAGAGCCCTTGCAGAGCCCTTGGGGTGTGTTAAAGCAGTAAATCCACTAAACAGGGTGCCTCCAGGACCAGGATGGAGAAACACTGATCTGCACTACCAGCACATCAAACAGGTAGTTGGACCCTCTGTAAATTGAACAAATGTCGCCATCTAGCGACCAATAGACAAACACGCCAGTTTACCAATGTATTTTTATTATTAATTTTGGCACTTTTTCTTCCATATAACTTGGGTAACAAATACAGGTTCACTTCAAAATGAGTCATGCAACTCAACCAACAGGGACATACTGACACTGCTGACACTTATGGGCAAATCATTTTTGTTCTACTGGGGAAAAAAATGGCTAATAGCGCCGTTAATTAAAGGGAAACTCCACCAACCTTTCTACTTTTCTCAGCATAATTAAATGGTTTAATGTAAACAGTAGTTCAGAGTGATCAGATGGGAAGTGCTCTGTTCTAAAACGGAAGTTAGACTTGTTCACAGTATTGATGAATGGAATCAGATGCCTGAAGAGTCTTCTGGCCTCTAAAGGCTCCCACATGAAAAGATATTAGATGAAAGGGTTATGCATACGACTATACAGAGTCTGTCTCAAATGCCTGAGGTTAACCCTGTGCAGTCACCCTATATGCCTGCAGGTATATACACACATTTCTAACTATTGAAAACAACATGTTTTTTTACTTTAATTGGTTTAACTGGTATTATATGGGTGGTGGACCATTCTCAGCACTGCAGTGACACTAACATACTGGTGGATCAGACATAGCAATGCTGCTGGGGTGTTTAAACACTGTGTCCACTCAATTAAACACTCCCACCTGGTTGGTTCACCTTGTAGATGTAAAGTCAGAGACGATAGCTCGTCTGCTGCTGCAGAGTTTGTATTTGTCTTACTCTAGTCCTAACAGAGAAACAGATGGACTACAGTCTGAAAATGTAGAACTAGAAAGTGCACCTATAGGGTAAGTAGAGTTGATAAAATGGACAATGAGTGTAGATACAAGGAGGTGTACCTAATAAAGTGATCAGTAAGTGTATATACATAAATCTATAACTCACATACACATGTAAGTGCACCAGTCATTGTGGGTAATAAACAAAAATGCTATATTTTCCTTGTAGACATTTGGGGTGGTACATTTCCACAGTGCACCATTTCACAGCACTTTGTTTTTTACTTCTCCACAATGAAATTACACAGCAAGTTTTTACCAAACTGGTGGAATTCCCCTTTAACCGACTCCATGTGTCCAATAGGCCTGTAGGTTTTGCTGCAGGAACAGCCTCTACTCTTCACCAGATGTTGAAACATTGCCATGTGGATTTAATTGCCTTCGGCCACAAGAGCATTAGTGAGGTCAGGTATTGATGATCACAAAGGCTGTTCCAACTCATCCCAACGGCAACTCCAAAGCAACTCTAGGCTCATGTGTGGCATCTCCAGAGTGTCCCGTTCTATCAGCAATGCTTCTCTATGGAGATTATTCAACCTATGCTCACTGATTAGAAGGTTGTCTACAACCACCTGGACAGCTGATGTGTATAAGCAAGTCTAATTACACAGCAGTAAACACATACATTTTAAGGCAAATGCAGACACGTGGTCCCAATTTAAATAAGATGAATACAAAACTGACAGCCCAAGTCCGTCATTTCAGATCACGTTCCTGTCACAGGATTGGGAAAAGCCTGAGATATTTTTTTTTCCTACAAAGTGTTCTAATATACTCTTATAACCTAAATTGGGTTAATACACTCATCATCAAAACCATAGTTGCACCCAGTTTGAAGTGTGGGATTGCAATACTATTGGGAAGGAAGATAAAGGTTACCAGGAACAATAAACAATGAAAAATATAAATCCATAAAAAACTGATATGGGCCATATTTATTGAGCTACACATACAGAGTAGTGTCTCTCAGGATGTGGTCGGGCCGCCATGTTTGCTAATGCTACATGATGTCTCAGCATGGAAGTGTAGAGGTTCTTAATAGTGTTCTGTGATAATCCATCCCATGTATCTTGAATATTCTCACACAGTTCCTGCAGATTGTGCGGTAGGGGTGGAGGTGGAGTGACATCAGGCCTTCTGGATGTGTGACACGTGACAACAAACCGCTCATCATGGCGCTAACCACGGTTCCTCCACACGCGGTTTTGTTGGTCGTCCCCACCAAGACAAAAACGGGACTCATCACTGAAAATGACCCACTGCCATTGCAGTCTTAGGTGACGTTGATGTGGTGTTAAGGGCAGTCTTCATACCGGTCTGTGTGCATGTAGTCCTGCGTCATGCAGCCGTCTGCCAATGGTGCTGGCACTAACAGGATGACTCATAGAGGGCATCCGTGCTTGCTGAATGTCAGCGATCGTGGCTGTTGGGTCAGTTAGGTACAGTGATGTAAGCCTGTCCTTGCTTACATCACATGCATGGCTGAGCGTGAAACTTGAATCATTCACATGTCGCACAATGTCAAACCTACCCACCAAGTTTCATTCCTGTTGGTTGATTCCTTCTGGGCGCAACTATTTGTGCAACTGTTCTTTTGATGATGAGGGCATTTCCTCAAAAGGTAGAAACAAATACATTAAGAATCTATTATTTGAAAGTCATGTAAGTTACCTTTCAGCAACAGTACAAAAGGAACATATAAGCTTAAACACCATGTTCAAAATCCAACAGAATAGATATGACAGCAATACCATAAATACAAAATAACAGATTCATATAAACTTCACATCCTATATAGAATATACACAGACATATTCAACTAGCAGAGCATAATTTGCCATAAATTGTGGAACCGATATTGTTTCTCACAGAGAAATGGCAGAGAAACTCAACAGTACACTCAGTGATTATGAAATTAACGGAAACATCATACAGCCTTACTGGCACAATAACAAAACACAGAATCCTTAGTGTTTGCCCGGGTCTTCCACAATGCCTGTGAATGGATGATGGACTGATGGGTGATCTGCTATAGGGTCGTGTGCAAACTAGTCAAAAATTCTACTGGTTTTCTAAATGAAAGTGAGTTAACACGGGCTCTACAGCAGGGGGTGCAGGGTACATTAACCTGGTCCCGGAGTTCTATCTTCCTGCGGACCGTAAATTGAACCACAACCTGCTACACCTGTTCCAGCCAATTCATTTTCCCCACAAGTCCCTGATTGGCTGGATCAAATGCCTTATTGTACAGTAAGGGGCAGGCAGCGTGTTACAGGTAGGCCGGAACTAAACTCTGCAGGACAGTAGATCTCCAAGAGAACAGCTGGTGACCGTTGCTCTACAGAGAAGATACGTCTGTACACTGTAATGCACAATTACTGTTCATTTGCTGAATTTAACATATCAGAGAAAAAATAAAACAGAAAACAAACAAAAGAAAAACACAGAAATTGTGGCCTGTGAAAGTTTTAATGAATTAGAAATGTATTAATTAATAATTAACTGAAATTTAATGAATTAATCACAAATTTAATTTATTAAAACAAAGAGCACTAATGTGTGCTCCCTGTAGAGGATGCGTTTTAATTTTCCAATTTAAAAATCAACAAAACATGTAATTTGACTAGGGGTGCATCAAGAAACTATGGAAGAATGATAAAACTACACCTGATCAGACGAGTTCGGCTTGAGAGAGGTAAAACTTAAAATACAAAAAGAAAAGTAAATTACAAGAGCAGTTTTTTTTTCTATCAGGCTATGATTGATATATATACAGTATTGCACAAAAGCTTCAAGAACACAATAAAGTGCTATATAAAAAGCTGAATAATTGGGCAGTGAGCTCTTATTTGCTCATAAAAACACACATTTAAATCAATATAAGAAGAT
The DNA here is from genome assembly GCA_034552555.1 of Semaprochilodus insignis. Lineage (NCBI taxonomy): Eukaryota > Metazoa > Chordata > Actinopteri > Characiformes > Prochilodontidae > Semaprochilodus > Semaprochilodus insignis. The sequence continues at coordinate 6,148,101 of CM067498.1, forward strand.
GAATTCAAAAACTGATGTCAAAGTTTCCTACTTTAATTTCCAAATAAAGTGAATTTTTAAGTAAACAGAACTTGAACAAATCTCCGCGATGGCTGCGGGCATCAAAGGGAAAATTGTGAACCAAGCTTTGTTCCTCAAAGCAGCTTGTAAGATTCCAACTACCATTTAAAACAACATAATTTTTTGTTTGTTTGTTTGTTTGCACTTAAATGTTGCAGCCTGTAAGATTTAGGGGACCTATAAACATATATATACACATATATATATATATGTATGTGTGTGTGTGTGTGTGCGTGTGTGTGTGTGTGTGTGTGTGTTCATTACCGTCTGAACAAAACTTCTTATCCCCTTCTTACACTTCTCAACTTGCTCAACTTTTAAGAAGACCTATTTTGCATTTCTGTTTTTTCTCTTTCCTTTAATGTGTTTTGCAGTGTTGTGTGTATATCGGCGTTCTATAGCCCAAAGCACACACCAGAGGGAGAAACTCTCTCCCACAGAAACCACTTTTCTCAGCTGTCTGAAAGGCTTTGTTGGAAGTCCAGCCCTTTTCTCTGTTACAATGTGGTGTAATCTTGTGACACCATCCTTATTGTACGCATGTAGGGGACAAACTTGTGGCAGCTGACCTGTCAGAAAAGAGTGAAGAACTTGACCAATCAGAGGACACTGGGCTTGTCCGGAGGCGGGGGTTAAAGACACGAGAGCACCAACAAATTCAGACAGAGGGTGAATGTACCGCAAAAAATTAGCACAATAGAACATGAAAGGAAAACGATTTATTCCAAATACCTTTGGACTATTTCTATTGGGCTGTTAATCTCAAAATTTTGGCACAATTTAAAGGTTTTGTCCTGACAGCACCGACATACAGAATATAGTAAACCTGTAACAAATCGCTGTTTTCATCAGCTTAGAATGAACCCTTCATATCTACATAGGGAGTAGGCCCTCTTCCAACAGATGCTGAAATGCTTCTACAGCAGCCCGGGATGTACAAACCAATCACTGGCTCTAGAGAGTGCCATTCGTGTTTTCACACTGAAGCTGCAGCTTGAACTGGCTAACCATTTTGTGTTAAGTAGCCAAATTTTTACAAATGGAGGCTCATGCTTAGTATTTACCACAAACACAAGGGAGGTTAAAAAAACCATCATCAAAGAAGCGAAAACATGAACAAGCAAAAAAACAAAATCGGGACAGGGCATGGCAGAAAACAAGGACAAGCACAGACCAAAATCGCTAATCAGGGATGAATGTTTTCAGCATGCTGCCTGACCATAGGTTTAACTACACAGTTGGAGAGAGCACAGCGAGGGGTATTAGGTTGGTTGCAATCTGCAACCTCACAACTAGATGCCAATAAATCTGCTGCACTGCACCTTTAAGTTTTTAAAAGAAACAAACTAACTAACTAACTAACTAACTAACTAACTAACTAACTAACACACACACACACACACACACACACACTGCAGAGATAAATGGTTTAAACAATTTGCTGCAGGTCTATGACTTTTGTACAGTACTGTATTTCTTATTCAAGCTGAAAGTAGTGCAATACATAATGCTCAGTCTACTAAGACTTTAAGAACCAAGTTAGAGTTGTATTCTCTTGCTCCGTTTCCTGATATGTGTTTATCTAACACCTTGTAAGACGTGTAACATTTATTAGTAAAACTTTACTGTGGGGCAGTGTTTATGAGGCTACATGAGACGTATATAAGCCCTTTATAACAACTGACATAAACCTGCATGTACATTTTGAAATCACTTATTCCAACAGACGTCATTTGTCATAGGCTACAATCACATTACAAGCCTCATTGCTTAAATCCGATTTTTCGCTCAGATATCTCTCTAACATGATGGTTCACATTTGTGTGTGCAAATTAATTGCGTGTCATGAACAACAAATAAACAGAACAAGCCTTCACTGAAAAGACGAAACACTCTGAGCAGCTCTCAGTTGCTTATTATTAGAGCAAGACGAAGATAAAATGGGTCAGATCTGTTCCATTTTCATCATTTACTGGCTTTAACTTCACATTTGGTTCTGCTCCATGCTAATGCCAAGTGATGAAAAACACATGAAATCCAATTTCAGCGCTCATATCAATGTCAAAATCCCACAAATCGGACACATATCCCATCTAAGACCACATATGAAAGTGACTCAAATCTCTTTTGAAAAGATGGGGTCTGACATCTGGAAAAAGTCCTGAAAGCAGATTCGAGTCACTTCAGCCTGGTCATGTGAACACAGCCGTAGAGGTTGCACGGTTTGACGGTTTTAATGTTTTAAGAAGCTCACAACAGCCATCAGTATTATGTGATGCGGATATGTTTCTGACATTATGTGTCATGACACTTTCTGAGTGAAATGACAGACTTAAAGCTCAGTGTCTCATAGTGACAGGTAATATGACAGCGCTCGCCAGTGATCCTTATTTTACCATTTTAAAGTTCTGGCTATGTCAGAGTAGCTGTAACAAGCGATGTCATTTCCCCCAAACAGCTCAATGTCAGAGAGTGTTTAAATGCACTTCATAATCCAGTAACTGCAGGAAATCTCATTTTGTCTGTAATCTAATTACTGTGTTAACATGCACCTAAAACATACAAACATGCATCCTCTAGAAGGTGAAGAATATGTAGATTCTTCACTTCTTTAAAGCCAGACATACACTGTGCGATTACAGCCCAATTTTAAGCCCAACGTAATCAGAGCTCGCTTCCTTGGGCGTCATTTGCCATGCGGTGTGAGAAGTGAAGCGTTGTCCGATCAACTGCCCAAGCAGCTCTGAATCCCAAATGCCGCTATGGAACCCACAGTGAGCGTTTTGGCTTCTACACCAAAACAGTTGTCCAGTATGGAATTGCGTACATACGGCTGAATCCCAGATGGCTGTGTATTAGACATATGATGAACTGATAGTTGGAGCAGCCACATAGTTGTAGAGCACTTTGTAGGGAGCAGGGAGTGATCTGAGATTTAGCCAGTGTTTTGGCTTGGGACTCGGACAAGCAGCATGTTGATTTTGAATTAAACATTTTTACTGGAAATTATCGACAGAGATGTGCCTTCCGTATAGGCTGTGTTTCGCCTGCAGTGTGAGCACCCATGTTGAGTCACGTCAGTCGGACACAGTGTGTTCGTATATAGTATATAGGTTTTCTCTGTACATGGTGGGTGATTCAAACGAGCAGTATGAGCTGTCGGCAAACTATAAGATTTGTAAAATTGCACAGCGTGTGCCTGGCACGTAGTTGGTTTCAGTGTCGCTCCAAAGTGTTTTGCTGCCATCTTGTGGTTGCTGTGCTAAACGCTTCCTTATTTCTGGTTTACCCATGTAAACAGACTCAATGTCACCAGACATAGGCATCAAGGTAACTTCACATCAAAGCAGCCTTTATGACAGATGACTCCTATTGTAATATGCCTGTCCATGTATCATTTCTATATTACAATTAACTGTTTATACTGTTTAAGGTGTTGTACATAATTCAACCCAATAAGCAAATTCAAAGATGACTCATACAATATGTTACAAACTAGGACATTTCACTGATGATGAGGGGACGAAATTCACAAAATTGAGAAAAAGGTAAATAGTGCATTTTCTAGGTTTGCTGTAGTCCAGTGGTCCCCAACCCAGATGCTGGTTCCAACCTTTAAAGTACACTGCCTGGCCAAAAAAGGTCACACACTCTAATATTTCGTTGGACCACCTTTAGCTTTGATCATGGCATGCATTCGCTATGGCTGCATTTCCACAAGCTTCTGTAATGTGACAACATTTATTTCTGTCCAGAGTTGTATTAATTTTCCCCAATACCTTTTCTCTCCAGGACACCCCAAAGATTCTCAATTAAGATCAGATCTGGACTCTCTGGTGGCCAATCCATGTGTGATAATGATGTCTCATGCTCCCTGAACCACTTTTTCACAATTTGAGCCCGATGAATCCTGGCATTGTCATCTTGGAATATGCCCGCGCCATCAGTGAAGAATCCATTGATGGAATAACCAGGTCATTCAGTGTATTCATGTAGTCAGCTGACCTCATTCTTTGGGCACATAGCGTTGCTGAACCTAGACCTGACCAACTGCAGCAGCCCCAGATCATAGCACTGCCCCCACAGGCTTGTACGGTAGGCACTAGGCACGATGGGTGCATCACTTCAGCCGCCTCTCTTCTTACCCTGATGCGCCCATCACTCTGGAACAGGGTAAATCTGGACTCATTAGATCGCATGACCTTCTTCCATTGCTCTTCCATCTTTATGCTCCCTAGCAATCACTGACAAGTGGTTTAGTTTCCTGACACAGCTGTTTAGTCCCAATGAGTTTAATCTCAAGTTCCCTTCGCATTGTGCATGTGGAAACATATCCCTGAGTTCTTCTGGTGTTTTTCTACCATTTGATTCCACCAAACGCTTAAGTGATTGTTGATCACGATCATTCAAGATTTTTTTCCGACCACATTCCTTCCTCGAAGATGATGTTTCCCCACCGTCCTTCCACTTTTCAATAATGTGTTGGACAGTTCTTAACCCGATTTTAGTAGTTTCAGAAATCTCCTTAGAAGTTTGCTCTGCTTGATGCATGCCAATAATTTGACCCTTCTAAAACAGATTAACATCTTTTCCATGACCACAGGATGCATCTTTCGACATGGTTGTTTAACAAATGAGAATATACTCACTCTATCAGTTAGGGTTAAATAACTTGTTGCCAGCTGAAACAATCACCCATGCAGTAATTATCCAATGGGAGGCTCTTACCTATTTGCTTAGTTAAATCCAGGTGGTGACCTTTTTTGACCAGCCAGTATATATGCTGGTTCCCCTCCCTTACCTAACATTAATGTACCAGATCCAGCCAATCATGTTAGATGATACTAATTAGCCAGAGCAGGTATGACAGCCTGTAACTGAACTGAACTACATACAATAGGAGATCTCCAGGGCCAGGGCTGGTGATGACTACTATAGTCAGTTTAAGGACTTGATAAAACATGCACTTCCAGTGTCACCACTGTGGCAGGAGTGTTTGACTGATGTTGGGTCTCTCTAGACATGTTCCCTCCCAAGTAAAGCAGATATGAAATGAAGGTCTAGAGGACTGTAGTTAAAATGAGAGGTGCTGCCGTACTGATGAGCCAGCACTTCCCTAAACAGAAGGACAAAAATAGCTTACACCCTGAACCCTTATTATCAATGAGCCCCAGAATGAGAAAGAAAAATAAAAACAGGTCATGCAGCCTGTGTCTTGGTCTATCCCATTCAGACAATCACAACAGCACATCTAGACAGTTAGATGGCTTTGTCTGAAAAGGGAATCTGCAAAATAGCTGCGGATACAAAGGTAATAAAAGCTTCATTGTCTTTAAAGGTCACATAATCATACTTTCCTTTCGCAGGCCGTTGGTTTATATGGCAAACTTGGTTCATTCAGCATCCTTAAGCGTGTGCTATCCAAACGATGGCACTTGCCGAAAACCACACCTGCCACAAACGTCAGCATAGATCACTGCATGCTTAGGACAGAAGAGTCAGTTAAGTGCACTGCGGATGAAAGTAAAGCACAGAAACCAGGAAAAATGCAGGATCCTGTGTTGTTCTCGGAGATGTTCCAGACTTAAGTAGGGGTCCAACAGAGGTTAGGCTAGGTCTTTGCTTATTCATGCAGTACAACATGGTTCACTGTCAATAACAGTTCTTGATTTGCCAACCAACCCAAGCAGGGCTAGACAGCTTATTAGATACATTCAGACAGGACTTCATGCTTGTCTGGGCTGGAGGGGAGCAGCGAACTTGTCTCTGTGGTGATGCAGAAGCTCTGGCTCAACTGCAGCTTCAGCTTCTCCACCTCATAGGTACGAAGGTAATCCTGCACCAGATAGCGCTCACGCTTTATCCGGGCCTTCACGTCTGATGGTACGTCAGGGATCAGCCACGCCACGAAGAACTTCACCACGAACACCACGTGCTGGAAGGAGCAAACAACCCATGCGGTGTTTCAGAATTAGCACACAAGCCTAATTTAAGTGCTATTAGCTTCAAATGGTTCTACACTAGAAAATTCCTGCTTTTAAAAGGTACTGTAAGCAATTCAGATGATTTCACTGTTTTCTCAGTTTGTCCAAACCTGCTTTAGCCTTGGCTGAGTACTAAATTTCTAATTTGAGATAACAGTACAGTATCACTTAAAATAACTTTCAAAATGCTGCAATTTGTGTGAGTAGCAATTAAGGATCCTGACACACTTTAAGCTACGGTAACATCTGGTCAAAAGTCTTTTTTTTTTTTTTCAGTCAAAAAGGAGTGAAAAAGAGAAAAAGGCAAACATTTTACCTATGTAAATGAATAAACAGGACTACTATAAAATGTAAACATCTAAGACATAAAAAATTTGAATAATAATAAAAACAAACAATGATTAAAAACCCATATTCTTTAGCACATATGCGTTCAAACAGTTTAAGCATCAGATAATTGAGAATGGTGGGGAAGAGGAATACATTATAGAACATAATATTACAGACCATGATAACATAATACATAACGAAGGTTAGATGCCACCTGAAAACAAGACATCCTGATCAACACACAGAATACAGCAAAACTATAGAAGCATAAAGGAAAGTCTCTGCTAGCACAACGCTATGAGGGCACAAACAAAATCTTTTTTTAAAGGGAACATTTTGTAATTTGTGCACACGTTTTCTTTTATTTGTGATTTCATGATTTCTTAATTCATTCCCATGAATTAAAAAAATAATTACGCAAGTTGTGTATCAGAAGGCCTGCAGTTCCCTGAAAGGGTGTGATGGGTTTTACTGTGCTTAGATGAGATGCACTGTGTTTCATTTTGATTTGGGTTTGCAGAGGACATTGCAGCCCTCCCATGCACAAAGAGGCATCACAGTCAGCAAACAGCGCATAGATTTATCAGCGCGTTTGCAGCTTCCTGGTAAAACGAAAGAAGACAAACTATGACCGCACTTTCTACTTATTATATTTAACAAAGATGAAACCACAGCGCAGCTGCTTATCACTGTTTCTGCTTCCACATGTCAAACTGCAGTGTTAAGGTCACACAATGACCAAAAACGTTAAGCGTTTCTATGTTTTAGCGTACTCAAAAACAGAAACATTAATGTGGCTTGAATTAGCAATTATGGAGACAAATAAAGAAATTAAGAATGACACATTACAAAAATGTTTTGTTTTATTGTGAACCTCACCTCCATGATGATTATGAATGCCATCTTGGCTGCAAGAATATGCCAGAACTGCATAGTGTGTGTGTATTGCCTCTCATGGCCTGGAGGGTAGCGGTAGTCCCGATATCTAAAACGAAATTCAAACATGTTATCGTGATTACATATGGTCATATATTTAAATGTTTGTATCTCAGTTGTACATGTTTTGCTGATTTTCGAAATAAAAACAAGGTAACATCCACCAGTGGAACAACACGGTGTAGCACTAACTTTTACACACGCACACACATACATGAGTATGCACACACCTACCTGCATGTTGTGATGTTGCTATTCAACCAGGTAGGGCGCTCTTCAGGGTCTGGTGTGTTTTCTGCATGTAGCTTATCAATTTCATATACTGAGAGGCTGTTGTTAATGTAGCCTTCCATAGTGGCCTTGTTACCAGGGTGGTAAGCATATAGATAGACCAGGCGAGGGATCATATCAGAGGTGAAAGCCATGATAAAGGCCTGTAAGGAAAAGCCACAAGAGTGAAAATAATCAGACAAAAACAGACCACTAGGTGACACAATAGAGGTCGGACAAGCTTTTCAGAGCGCTAGTAAAAATTCCATTCAATCCCCAATAAAATAAAAAATAAAAAAAATCATAAAAATATACATAAATAAAACAATTTACCATATATAATTTACCATATAATCAAACCCCTCTTGCACTGTCGTACAGACCCTTGGGTTTTTCTACTCACATTTGTGACCACGGACAAGATGGCCACCACATTCAGGATCTCTTTCCAGGCCCCGATGTTGCGGGCCTTGGCTGCCAAAGGCCGACGGAACTGTGTGGTGAACTTCCATGCGTCCACTCTGACCTCCAGTATGTTGTTAAAGAGAGCGAGGAGTGGAGCAAGAGGGAATGAGGCCACAAACAGGGTGATGAAGCCAAACTGGATCACTGTTTGGAAGAGAGAGGGGAAAAAAAAAAAAAAAAACATCAAATGAAGGCTTAGCACTCTCAGACACTTTCTTCACCCCATTAGACAGAGCAGACCTACAACATCAAGTCATTGTTTCCTATTTGCATGATCACAGACTCAGAATGACAGCACAGTGCATGTTAGTTTTTAAAAAAAAATAAAAATGAGGTGATCCTTGTGATATACAACCAAATGACATGCAGAACGAGAGCGCAAACTACACTGTACAACTTTGTCATGTGTTAAGTGTTATAGATATGTTCATATCTCGCACTGTGTGATTGTCACAGCATAAGTTGAGATGTCCGTCACAAGCTCAGAAGCGCTCAGTTGTACTGTCTATACTGGTATACCTTGATAATGGCACACTGTCATATTGCTTTCAGTTTTAACAAACATATTTCATAGGTCACAAGCATTATATCCATAATATCCGTGGCGTCCAATAATATACATATAACACATAACACGACAATATTTTCTGTACAGTCAAACAACTATGCGCATCTCTAGCACATACACAAACGTTCATATTCACCTCAGCAATGGTTTTTCTTCTAAATGACCTATATCTAAAATATAACAGAGAGTGGTGAAACATACCCATCTCCAAGTACTCATAGAAGAGACCAAACTGGCTGAAGTTTTGCAAGTCATGGTCCTGTTCCCATCTGCTGTACCGACGCTCGGGATGGTTCCGTGCTTTTCTGCCGATCCACCAGTTCCTAATTAATCTGTCATCAAAGACACAAATCAGATTATGCATTATTTTCGTCTTATAAGTATAGCATTTTTTATAATTCATCCATAAAGGTGGAGGTGGGCAATACCACAACATTTTATTACTAATGTGTTTCAACAACAGGCTTTTGTGTCTACATCATGAATGAAGTGCAGTTAGGTCCGTTTAGTGCACTTGAGTATATGAAGCCTTCAAAAATAACTGTGTATGAAAAATATTTTATTTTTGTTTATATATATATATATATATATATATATATATATATATATATATAGTTTCTATGTATTGCATGTTTTTCTGTATTTTTCTGTATCATCTCTGAATATGCCTAGCTGTTCATATCAGTGACCAAAACTTGGTTATAATCAGGGCTGACAATATTTATCATTATCGTAATAAATTACATCACAATTTCACAATATGTTTTTTAAGCATACTGTAATTAAGAAACCAATTGTAGCTAGTTTTGCTTACCATAAGGTTTTCTAATATTCCTAAAAAATATTAAAAAGTCAAAGGACAAAACATAAAGACTTACATTTTATTTCTGAAGAACCCTGATTTTATGAAACCGAGACTAGATAACTGAAAAAACATTCTGCCAAAATATGTGCACATATTAAATAAACTGACTAATGAAAATATTTTATACGATCCAAAATTGTTGCGAGACCATCACAGAATCTGGTTCTAAATTATAAATAATATGTAATTAAAAAAAAAAAAAAAAAATTGTACAAAATTAGACTGCCTGTTACAATATTAACATCCCCCATAGCTACTTATTGATAATGATTAGTGGGAGAACCAGGCAATATAGGCAATCACTACAGGTACAATGTTGGTATACCTAATAAACTGGTCAGTCAGTGTAGGTGTCGCACTACCTTTTAACTACACCAGTGCCTCAACACAAGGGTGCCATGTATATGACTGAGAGGTCTAAAAATAGTGTGGCTAGGCTAGTTATCATAGATGAAGTCAGAAAATATATACATCTGTCCTCAGTGTTACAATACTTCTGATGGCCACCGAAGTTCATTTTTGAGTAAAACCTATTTATAAATCCGACTATATTTGTGATTTTCACTTTTCAGAGTGTTAGCACCAACATACTGAGCAAACATTTTGTCCAATATTAGTAGTAAATTTGCATACGCACAGATTTTTATACATGTAAATTTATGCTTAACTGTCTTAAGGCTTAATGTCCATGGTAACTGAAACCGAAAGGCTGCTGCTTGTAGGCTATTAGGGCACTCACGGTAGCAGGGACTCCTGGATGTTCCCCACCAGTTGCTTCCCTGCCATAACAATCACCAACTGAGTAGTAAGCTCTATCAGGCAGCCCCCTGGAGCACACTGTGGGGAGACAACACACTCAGGTTAATACTGTGCACTGGTAACTGGATATTTCTTGGTAAACACACCATATTTTATATGAAACAACAGATCAAATCCTGAGAACTGTTAATTCCTGACTGACCCTGTGACCCTGGGTACCTACAAGCTGATTTAGAGTATCTATTTTGACTCCCTACACTAAGAGAAATTAACTCTCTACATTAAGTGATTACATTTTGACATTTAATTTGATACGGCTTACACAACGTCCACTTATTGTAAATGCTTCCCTTTCATGTAAACTCCCCTTTAATTTAATCCGGTATTGGTTTGCATGTTTTTATCAGACACAGGACAGAAACATTTTGATGACGAGACAAAGTTGTCAGTAAGAGTGCTTGGCTACATTTGCCCATTTGATAAATTTTGCAGTCTAATGTTTGTATCTGATATGTATTATAATTATAGAAACAGACATTGATTGATGTCAGATGCAATTTAATTTTATGTATAGCATCTAAAATGTTTCACATTCTTGACTATCATAGTTTTAAACACTCTATTTATGCCCACTCCACCCTAAATGCCACCAAAACTAGTCTGCCTTATATTGCCATCCTTGCTCTGTGCTTATGAGCAAATTCTGCAATCTTACAATCAAGTATTTGACCTGAAAATATTACCTAAAGGAATTATTATAAATTGAAGGACTATGTTTTATAAAGCATTTTTCACAGAAAGGCACTATTCACTTCATTATAATCAAAAATAGCCTGGTGGACCCCAATATGAATTACTTCCCATTTTAGCCCATCAGGTCATTTTTGAGCCGTTAATGAGCCAGACCTGGTGTTTTGTGGCAGAGAAAGGGTTTTGTGTAGAAGTGCACTAACAGCATGTTTTATTACAAAGTGAATACAATTAGGCCTGTTTCACTGGATTTAGTGCACTGCAGTTGGTAAAACACTAAATAAAAATATTGTATTTGTAGATGTATTTATTATTATTACTATTATTATTGGTGATAGTAGTAGTAGTAGTAGAGCAGCACAGTATTTCACAGATAGTGTTTATACTTATTAAATCCCAGAAAGACTAAATATTGTGATGCATAAAGTGAAAGTATCCTAAAGTATCCTGATTCAACCCTTTTGAGATATGACCCAGCCCTAGTTTTATGTATGTGTATGCATCTGTATTTTTCTTATAACATGTAAAATCAGACAATTATTTTAAAATATTAAATGAATTTATTTCATATATGAAAATCTCATGTGTATATATATATATGAAATAAATTCAGTGCAGTGCAGTTTGAAAGAGGGAATTCTGAACAATAAAGGTAAAGAAGGAGCGCACCCAACTGGCTAAAAAAATGGCAAACTCTAAAGGAACATATTTAAGATAGAAAAATTTACAGTCCAGTGATTTTTCCCATAGTAAAATGTTAAAAACTACATTTTGGATTTATATTAAATATTTATTTCTTCATAAAAACTACTATTTCCATTTTCAACACAACAGTGCCAAAGCATTGAGGAATTAATCTCACCTCCTCATTTCTCAATTTACTTCCAAACATGTACGTGTAGTTGCCTGGGTAACCCACAAACTTGCCTTTAAAGAAGGCAACGTAGAAGCAGGAAGAGTAATAATTCACAAACTGAAACATGAACATTTTCATGGTCAGCTTGTTCTCATACTCCATAGTGGTTTTAGGAATTTCTGTGGAATGAATGAAAACAAAGACATATTATAAACAAATCAAGACGTTATAATAAAAGCAGATGTCGGACAATAGTGACATAAAACAGTAATTATAAACAAGCAGACATTGTTTGTATATTAGGCTCATTGTTGATGAAACATAACATGCATCAAAGTCACATAACATACATAACACATAAGATATATAAAAAAACTCATCATCAAAAAAATAGTTGTACAAGTAGTTTCACCCTGAAGGAATCAACTGACAGGATTTAACTTGGTGAGTAGGTCTGACATTGTGATTCAATGTCATGATTCAAGTTTCACGCTCAGTGACGTAAGCAAGGACGGGTCTGTATTTGACTGACCCAACAGCCACAACTACGGACTTTCAATGAGCAGTGATGCCGTCCATGAGCACCACTGGCAGACGGCTGCACGACGCAGGACTACTTGCACGCAGACCGTTACGATGACTCCCCTTAACGCCACGTCAACGTCACCAAAGACTGCAATGGTGCCGTGACAGACTGTCATGGAGTAACTCAGAATGGCAGCGGGTCATCTTCAGTGATGAGTCCCACTTTTATCTTGGTGGAGACGACCAATGAATCCGTGTGTGGAGGCACCGTGGTCAGAGCCAAGATGAACATTTAGTTGTCACACGTCACATGTTCAGAAGGCCTGTTGTCTCTCCACCCCACACAATCTGCAGGAACTATGTGAGAATATTCAAGCTGCATGGGATGGATTATCACAGGACACCATTAGGAACCTCTACAACTCCATGCTGAGTCGTTTGGCATGTTGCGTTAGTAGCTTCTGTACGTGTAGCTCAATAAATATTGCCCAAATCAGTCTAAATTTATCATCATGTGTTGTTCCTGGTAACCTTTATCTTCCTTTTGCATAGCATTACAATTTGGCACTTCCTTCTGGGGGCAACTATTCTTTTGATGATGAGTTTCTCATTTTTTATTTATTTATTTTTCTATATCATTAGATCCCAGCAGCTGCCTTTTGCATTGTGTGATGAATGGACCAACAGAAATGCTCCTAAACTGCTGGGAATAAAATCTCTTTACATTGCACCTGAGCGGTTTTGATTTACTCTGTTTAGTGACCATTTTAGAGAGACTTGTTTTATGCACAGTTACAATACTGTTTGTTGCGTAAATGTGTTGTAAGAAAACACTGCATGTCTAAAAATGTTATGTTGATTTTACTTTAACTGCAAAATGGCCAGAGGCTAAATAGTAAAACAAACACAACATAAGAAATGGCAGGTGAGGACCTTCTCTTACCAATGTGATAAAATAAGGTGATATTTAAAGTAATTCTACTTTTTAAAATTAGAATAAAGCTTTGTCATACCCATATCTGTGATCCAGATAGCCACATGCTCGTAGACGAAGTTAAGAATGAGGATGATGACAAAGTTGATGCAGGAAGCAGTGACAGAGGTGGCCAGCTGTGGGTTGATCAAGGACCCCACCAACTGGATTTTGCTGGTGGGACTGTCCTTCATAAGGCTAGCAAAGGCTGCATACACCGCTAACCTGTATGCTATCACTCCCATGACACAGGCCACAATCAGAAGCGTCTTAGGAACAAAGAGAAGAAGCGGGACTGCAGTTAGCGGAATGGCTTTTTAAGGACCTCTGTGGGATCTGTTGTTGGCATCTGGGGCGCACATGTAGATTACTAACTTATTACTGAAGAACACATATATTATGGACTATCATCCATTAAAGTCTTGCAGGAGGTCAGTAACTTACCCAAAATAGCACTATAGCCCCAGAGACGGAGAAGCGTGTGCACTTGCTGGTGAAGGGCAAATATGGCTCCATTTCCTACAAATCAGAGTTTGTATGTCATGAAGAAAATGACCATATGGACATCAGCTATTCTCTATGTATTCAATACTAAAAACAATTAAAGGGTAACTCTACCAATGTTTTCAAAAAGTATACATAATTAAGCGGTTAAGATGTAAACAATGTCATTCAGAGTGATTTGATGCTGTGCTGATAATGTTGCATACAGGGAACATAATATATTACAGAAAGCTTTTAAATCGAATAAGTACTAATATACTGACTGATGACTGAATCTTTGTTTTAGGATAGTTTTGAGGTAAAGGCTTTGGTTTATGTTTTTTTTTTTTCCCCCATAGTGGAACTCTTACAGGACATCTACCAGTCCCGCTGTCTGAGGAAAATCCTTAAGATCAGGTTGGTCAGTAGCCACCCAGCACACAGCCTGTTCACCATTCTGCCATCAGGCATCCAGGCCAAAACAAAATGGCTAATGAACAGTTTTTACTCACAGGCTATCAGGCTCCTGAACAAGCTGTGAGCCTTTCACCAATACCACTGCACTCTGACACTTTTATTATTATCATCATTAATATATCATATCACTGCTATGGACAAGATCACTGAGTCACATGTATATAAAAGTACATACATGTATATATTCTCTCTCTCTCTCAGATTATCCTTGTCTAATATATTGTACATATCAGATAATTTCTACATAGTATATTCTGTATTTTGTGTATAATGTATATATAATATCTCTCTTTTATTTAGTATTTTAGTTAGTATGTATGTATGTATGTATGTATGTATGTATGTATGTATGTATCATAATGCTGCCTTGCTGTAGAGTAATAACCTGAGCCTCCCCACAAGCATTTCATAAATGTCCTGATATGTTGTGCAAATGACAAACTTGAAACTCAAACAAACTCAGCTACATGCAGGATGTTGGGGTAAAACAGTACCCAAAAACATCATCATTACATGTGAAACTTCACTGGTCTTTTCAGAAAGCAAATAAAATGGTTGCTTTGAAGCCATTGCAACCCCTGGTTCCTGAAAATGACTTTGTTTACATCTCAACGATTCAATTAAATTATTCACAATTGCTACAAATCAGTGGAATTCTTCTTCCCTAATAAGTTATTAATTTCAATATTCTATTATTCAAATGTAATCATATTATTACATACTGCATTGTGAGTAAAGCAATGAACTACATTTACAATTCAATGTGGCAAAAAGAATGTAAAGGACGGCTTTCTTCACGCAAAACCTGTCCATTGAATTAAAATCATCATCATCTCCTCTTCTGCATAAGAACATACTTTTTGCAGTTCATGTCTTGCCTCAGTGAGCTATGAGTGAGCAGTAATTAATGCTCAAAGCTTTTGTTATTACCAGCAGTAACCTCTAAGGGATCGTAAAGTTTGGAAAAGCAAACTGAAGCTACAGATGCAAAATATTCTTACAAAGCAACCGCAAATAAGCAACTGAAAGCGCTATACTGCGGCACCTGTGTGATGCGGTTCAGACGTTTGTTGGTGCACTTCTGTTCAAACTCAGGTCTGATCTGAAGCTGCTGCTGCTCCTCCTCAAAATCCACCAGATCCCACTCATACTCCAACCTTGCCTGCCTCCGCTTCCAGAATTCCAGAAACAGAGTCACTGCAAGACAGAAATAGAATACAAAGGAAAGGACAAGCACAGACACAGCAGGAAAGACAAGGAGAGAGATGGCATGAGAGTGTGATTAGTGAAACCCATGACGTAACACAGATGCCCTATGAAGCACAACTACAGACTACATCATCTATCTAAATCACTGACACCGCCAGTTACTATCCAAGTCTGCTGTGGTGCTTGTTCACCAGCAGGTGGCAGTGTTGAGCCAATTTTCAGTGTTGTAAACTCACCCCAGATTCCCATGAAAATGGCGAAAAACACAGTTCCTTCGTTGTCAAATAGATGGGCTTGCTGGGGAAAGAAAAGAGAGAGCATGAAAAGACAAGCAGACAATACAGCATGAAAGAGATCAGCTGATCTGCCATGATGAATTAAACCACTGTTCAAAAAGGCAAGATTGACCACCGTTCTCAATTAAAACCAGGCCAGGCCCTAGCGACTAGTGTGGGTGCTGGGTTTGTGTCTATGGCAGTAACTGATGTTGTATTTGGCTTGCCACATACTGTAGCAGGAATCATTTCCAACTAGTTCCACTGATGAAGAAGGATGATAATATGGAGATAAGAGAATATGGCAGTGCAGCCACAAGGGGAGCAGATCCATGTTGCCAGGGTCTTACGTACACTGGAATAACAGGGAAGAGATGTTTCAATAGGAAAGCAGATGCCCTGAACCAGCCTAGCCTCAGAGCTAAGCAAACTCCTCAATTCAGACCATTTTGAAAATGTATGGTTTGAGTGTGATCTACTGTTCTTCTTTTTTGTCGGTGCTAATTGTGTAGCCTTTAGCAAAAGGTTAACAGAATTATGTAACTAAGTTTGAACAGTGTCAGAGGTTACGGTGAGAGTAAGCTGACAAGCGCATGTTAAACCAGTTCTAAAATTAAATAGATTACATTGTTACTATAAGTGCCATCCTTTGTAATGTCCTACAAAGTTGCAATGAAGTTCAAATAAAACATGAATAATAAACACTAAAATACTGCAAAGCACTTAACAGATTCTCTTTCTTGCTTACTGAAACAGACAGCCAGAGCGTTTTTAACAATGGGAATTATCTAAAATAATACATGAGCATGAACACAATTTCATAATTTATTTACGAAACACATGTACACAATTCATTCATCATCTTAAACGGCTCATTCTCTTTGGTTGTAGGAGGCTCTGGACCCTATTCTAGCACTCACTGGGTAAGGCAGGAAGCCAGTCCCTCACAGGGCAGACGTACATGCATACATATTCACATACACCCACACTCACACTCACACATAGTGGCAATTAGTATCTCCAACTCGCCTGACTATATGTGTTTAGACTACGGGAGGAAACCACAACACCAAGAGGAAACACACACAGACACTGGAAGAACATGCAAACTAAACACAGAATGAACCCTGGAAATAAATTAATTAATTAATGAATTAATGAATGAATTAATTAATTAATGAATATCGCTCAATAAGCTAATATGTTACCCCGAGCAAACATGCTAATCCCAAACCTTTATGCTAGCTAATGAGATATTCTGAAAACATGTCCTATGTTAGCCCACAAGCTTATACCACAGCTAACTAGCTAGCCACAAGCCAAAATCTTACTTACACTTACAATGAATTTTAACATAAATTTCATAATTGCTTTTGCTTGAACGACAATATGCTAGAATGAACACACTTGACATATGTCAATACTTGAGCTAGGATGTATTCAACAATCTTCGCTGGTTATTACCAGGTCAAAATGGAAAGAAAGTCCTTGATTTGTAACATGGTCTCAGACTTTTACACTGCACTGTATATTACTGTATATTATATATAGGCCAGGCTCCAAAGTGTGGATCACTGACCAGGTGTTGACTGAGCTGTAAATGAGCTAACTCACCCAGGATGAAAGACATGTTGAGTTGAGCTTCCAGTAGGAGCACTTCTTATCACACAGAGGACACATCACAATCTTCCCACCAATATCGGGGTTACAGATCTCCTTGCTGAACAACATACAGATGACAGAAAGGAAAGGCAGATCCTTTTTACATTTTAACTTTATTTTTACATTTTAACTTTAAATAAATTGAACATCTTATTTTCTCGTTAGACCAGGCAAAAACAACACAAATCTTTTCTCATGTCATTCTAGACACAGGACAAAGAGCAATTAAAGGGATTCACTGAACGTAGAATGTAGATGAATTAAGATACCTTTTTATATCCCAAGGCATATAAAAAAATCAAACAGGATGATGCTAACCTAGTGATGTTATCCTCATAGCTGAGCAGACCATAGACAAAACAGATGACGCCCATCACAGCAGCAAAGAACAGCATCTCTGTGTAGAAGCCCAGCCAAGCAAAGTAGATGCCAATCTTCTCACCATAGTACTTCCTGTTTAAGGCATAACAGGACATGTCACTCTGACAACACTTGATATACCGCAGCTCTGCTGACAGCTTAATGGCAGGACTTTTTTTTCATATGTTTTGTGCTCTAGTCACATACAAAACAAGTTAGACACATTAAACATTATAATAGATAGCTTAATTATGACATTTTGTGCTTGTGGTTACATTAGTCTTCATTCAACTGCCAGGGATAACAAGCAGTACCCCAGTGGGTTACCCCTTACAATGTCTCACAGTTTTGGTTGAAACCGATTTACATGGCTGCTGATTCAGTACGTGTGGTCATTTTGAAGGCTGTAGTTCTGTGGTCTTTATAACTTTTCCTGTTAATGTCATTAAGTGACATTTGACTCATTTGCCTGTTACTGATGTTGGAGCTCTATTAATAGCTTTGGGACCAGTTTTAGTCTTTTATAGCTCTTTTATAACTAAGACATACAGTAACAGTCATGCGTTTTAACACGGCCACTCATAGAAGCTTTCCTTATTTTTAGCTTAATGTTTTGCTTTAGAAGAAAAGTAAAGACCTCAAACTATAAAATAGCACCCATGGATCTATGCAGTCCATCTTAAAAACCTTCAAAATGAACTTTATAGGAGGATCAAACAGCATCCTTAATCTGCAACGGAGGTTCATATAACAAGTTTCTTTTCTAAGCAGTTTTGGACCAATTCTATTTTTGCCATATCGCCACCTCTAATATATATTTTGTTGTGCAAAAAACTACATTTCATACATATTCATACATATCGTCGCTGTCCAATGAAAAACATGTATCTCCATTTTTGTCCATTTTTAATTTTATGCATCATTTGAACACATCAGCTGCTGTTTACATTGAGTGAGAATCTCATGATGAATGGACCAACAGAAATGGCCCAAAAGTGTTTGGAAAGATGTCTGGTTCCACTGACTTACATTAAAGTTAAATGAGGTTTTTGGCCTCTCCTGTGAAGTTGCCATTTTGGAGATACTTGTTTTTCCTTGGACAGCGACGATGTGGACAGACCAATAGAATTTCTTTTTCAGGCATCTCATCAGTTGGAACTGTTAAGTGTAAGCCTGTAGAGTCTTTAAGATCCAAAAACATCCATTTAAACTTTTAACTGCTACTGTAGTTCTATTTAGTAGGGCTAGAAAAAAAAAGTCAGATTCTCGAATAGTTCAACATTCACTTCTGAATGACTTCACAAAATATCAATTAGATTTATATATACTCTTTATATATACTAAAGTTTTCCATATCATAAAATTATATGTACAGTGCAGTGCATATTTAGCACATCCCAGCTTACAGGAGGAAAGAAAATGCAGGATCTCACTGAAGCACATACCATGGTATGCAAAAGGTATGCAAAAGTCCACTCCCCCTTGCCAAATAACAGTTTGTGATTTTCTAAGTGGAAATAAGCCAACACCTCCTCTAAAGAGGACATTTCCTAGCACGCTATTTGTATTTATTTCTGTTTGAATGCAAAAACGCCATAACTTTTGCACAGACCACATATTATGTTTTATTTTTTCTTCCCTGTTGGTTAAATTCAGCAAATAAACAGTAATTGTGCATTAACCATGCAGAGGTGTGTTCTCTGTAGAGCATGTGTTAACTTATTTTCAAAGTCAATATTTAGAGAGTCAACAAGTAATTTGACACGGGGCGCCCAAACTTTTGCTTACAACGTCATGTTTGCAGTCACAAATTGGTTGATTGAAAAAATTGCAGATCTGACAAAAAGGGCACAAAACCATAAAAAACGTTCTCATAAAAATGTGGCTTTGTTTAACAACGAACTCTGGAAATGCTAACCAGCATTATTACCAGTACTATTCAGATTCTGGCTTTAAATTGAAATGTTTGCTGAACTACTACGCCATCAAGTAGCAGTAGTAAACAAACAAACAAACAAACAAACAAACAAACAAACAGCACAACTTAATATTGCCGCTGGTTCAAACATTCTAACAAAAGACATCTCTAGCTGAATTTGAGCGACTCCAGTAAAAAAGTTAAAGCACTTTTTAAATACTTCATAAAGAATGAAATCATTTACTCAGACAGAAAGCATGTAGCAGCCTCTAGCTGTTTGTGCATAAGACCTTTCTGTGTGCATCATTTAAAAATAAGAAACAGCCATAAATGCACACGTCTGCAGTAACAATTTTCAAAACAAGAGGTCAATTAGTTTTTAAAAGCTGTTGACTTATTCAGAATAATGTTATTTAATATACTATTTTCATTTTCATTAAATCAGTTCTTTCAAGGTGCCTTGACATTCCCACCCACACTGCTGCGCATTAACTTTACAACTCGTGCGGCTGGCTTTAGTGATTTAGTTGCTTCAAAATAAAAAAATTCCTTCTACTTACATGTAGTGTTTGTTATACGGGCTACCAACTGTCTTTCCGTATTTTCATATGGGGTTAATACGGGTCTCAAAGATGTACAGACAAAATATGAGTCTCACTAAGCACTACTTACACGTTTACAACTGTACTCGTTAAGAGTTGTGCAAGTCTGAGACAGTTAAAACACTTTCCCACCTGATAAGGTTGAGTGGTTGCTCCTTGTAGAAGCAGAGAAAGCGAGCCCAGTGCTTATAGAGCTGATACCTCTCGCTTTCACACTGTGTCTCTTTCGCTTTCTTCCAGTAGCGACACTGCAGAGCAAAAAGGAATTAGAGAACATTTAGTGAGAAGACAAACGAAAATAAATAAATAAATAAATAAATGAAGAAAAGGAACTGCACTCCAAGAAATTGCCTCAACGAAGGCAGCTCTTACGTCATGAAGAGGGTAGGCAGAGGTGTAGGTGCCATTGCTCAGCAGTCTTTTAATTCCCGTCTTGTCCCTGTCTTTATGCTTTTCCTTATGGTACGGACAGTGAGTCAGGATGTAATACACCTGAAATGCAAATCAATGCAAACCAAAAATTACACCAACATTTGACCACCCTGAGAACTTTCACTAAGCTATTTCACATTAAAGCCATACGTAGTAGTGATGTCAGCCTCAGACTTTATAATCAAGTTTCTCATAACCAGTTTTCCTTAAGAATTTAATATGCCAATATGCATTTACAAGCCAACTTCAGTTTTTCTCTCTATATTAAAATCTTTTTCTCTCTCCTTTCTACATGAAATACTTTACTGATGAAGATATTTATTAAAGTTCCCCTAAGGTCATAAAGTCCTAGGTCTTGCTTCTAGCTTTTGGAGCTAACATTTAACATAAAGGACTCCGAACCATGGCGGCGTTGTCACAGGACATACAAAGGCAGTGACACTGAGAGGACGAGTGACGAGTTCTCTCTCTCCTTCTCCACCTAGGAACTCATGCTGCCCTTAACGAGAGCTAGCTGATGTTGATTTGGCAGTACAGGCTCATGCTGCTTCCTGTGCCTGTTGTCAATACAGAAAATCCTCCTCAGAATAGTCCCAGGGAAGGCATCCACCAAATCTGGACCAACTGTGCAATTCTTTCATGAAAGAGTGGCTGATCTTTGATCTGGCCTACATCCAGAAACTTGCGTGGTTTATGTCAAATCAAATCGCTGCTGTTATTCGTGCTATTAGGTATGCTTCAATCACAGGTGACAATTTTTTTGTCCAGTGAGCTCAAGTCCATGCTAATTTGTGACATAGAAAACAAAACTGCTACACAGCACCACACAAACTGCTTTTTCAAATGTACTGAGACAGTTTTCAACGGATATATATAATCATAATAAGTCATCAAAGACAAAAGTGACTCGAAGATCCAAGACACCCATAATTCATAGGACACTAGAATGAGCAATTACAAAAAAAAAACTTAACTATTTAGTGGTGGTTAGTTTTGGTGGGACTGTACAAAATACTGTTGCCCCCAGGAAGGGTTAAAACTCAAAACGGTGTACAGTGGTTCATGTTGTTTTTAGGCAGAACTTGGTATATTAGGCTGTAGGTTAAACTCTAGTTTACATCAGACTACAAAACCAAAACCCAAATTCTGTATATCAAGTTCGCTAATAACTGCGTCCATGTAATAACAATTCTGGAATGTACACTGGGACTTACAATCCTGTTCCGGGTTGATGGGGGGAAGAAGGTTTCCTTGTCTTTAATGAGGAAGAAGTCGGCCTTGCTCTTGTCGAAAGGCGCAGTAAAGTAATCGGGGTCAGGCTTCATGATTTCCGGAGCCAGGCGGAAGGGCTGTGTGAGCCACTGCAGCGGGGCATCCCGGCCTTTGGGGATGTCGCTGAGCTTGAATGGTACCTTGATCTTCAGCACATCTGCGTAGGTGGTCAGCACCTCCCAGGGAGCATGGATCTTCAAATAGTATGTCTTCCGGTCATCCGATTCCTTCAGGAAGCAAAGGCATGGACGAGGCAAGGATGAGAAATTAAGTCAATTCCTTCATAATATAACTGATGATTACATACTATGTCTGCATGATATGGGCAGAATTTCATATTCCTACTATATTGATAGATACTGTATTTATGGTAAACCTTATTTAAACAATATAACACAAAAGCGAATGTGTCATCGCAAGCAACATCACCGGTCACTGTAGATGACAATAACGCTGATGTGACAAGTGTGGTGTTAAATGTGACAACATGATCTTGAGGCTTCTATTGATTTGATACACGAGCTCTCGAAAACAGACAAACAAGAAAAGCAAAGACGCCCCGAACATTAAATCAAATGGGCTTTATCAACAATTTCCTCCACCAAAAAAAAGAAATATTAGCATCCTTTTGCATGACATTACACGGTAATGTGGGCTTTGTACTGGATGCTTGTTCATTGTTGCCATTGTCTACTTGACTTCTCATGAAATAAAGGTCCAAAAACGATCAAACCTTTGTTTTCCGGCTCTTGAAACTGACTTGATGTGATTCACCTTCTATTAGCCAAAAAGCTACATGGGTAACAAAACATAAAAAGACATCCACGTCATGCACTTTTCAGATGGTCCCTTAATGACTAACGTGCCTGTGATTTACGTTTCCAAAATGTGCTGTGAATATTTGTAAATATATTTGATGGCAGTTTGTTTGCGCTCTTCTTAGGAGTGAGATGAAGGTCTTGTCGTTTTTGAAACTGTATTTCATGAGAAACTGAGGAAAGAAAGTTGAATACTCAACGAAACGGGTAACAACTTATTATATAACAAAGGATATAGATGCAAAAATGTTACAATCTCCGGTTCAGGGCTGCTTTTTCAAACATTCAAATATTCAAATATCACCTTACTGACATTATCTAATGTCTCCGTTTTCAGTGTTTGTATTTGCAGAAACCACTAGTGAAGCGTTACTTAACAGCTGGTGCTCAGCAGAATGATACAGTTAATGATACAGTTAGAGTGGAAAGATTTACACTGATATCATGAACATACAAGAGACACTGGAGTCTGGAGTTTAAAAGCACTCAAAAAAAAGTGTTGAAATACTATATGCAGTTCTGGGTAAGAAAAAAAGCATATATAAAAAATATATATATATAAAAATGAGTATTTAAAAAACAAATCCATTCATTTCAGACTCATTCTGAAGCTCCCTCTAGCATGTGTCATACCTGGAAGACATTACCAAGTGACAGGTTTTCTCACTTTTTTTGTGATTGATTATTATTCATTTTTATTTTCCATTCAAAGACAAACCAAACAGCACCCCATATTCCAACCCAGAGTGACTCGGAAAAGATCAGTGATATAATGACAGCTATATATACTGCCGCCGCCCCCCGCCCCCCGCCTTAATATATAAACAGAGTGAAATTTTAGGAAAGAAATTAAAGCGTAAAAAGTAATTATCAGTGCTAGTATTTGGCCATTTGAGGTCAGAAGTACCGTCAAGTATGCAAAATGATGGATAAAGGTAAATAATGACGTATTCTTAAACCGTAGAATTGTTCGCACCTTTGTGCTCTTGAGTGTGCATAGATTCTGTTCTTACCCAAAAACAAATCCCAAATAAGATGACACTGATACATGTCAGAATCTTTGTGAGAACTGTGCAAGCACGTTTTAAGATATTTGTTCTTATAACACTTAGTGAATGAGGCCCACTGACACTTATGAGGCATCTTACGTCATATCCTCACCGATTTATCCTCAGTCTCCAGCTCCAGACCAGCTTTCTCAAGGTTGGTCTCAAACTCTCTTCTCCTCTCCTGTAAATAAAAAGCACAGGAACATTAATCTAACATGGACTTCAATCATACTAATATTTAAGGAAAAGAAATATTATGAAAACGACAACATCAGATGAGTATCAGAACACTCAAGTACAACATATTCCAGGTCTCAAACTTCCCCTACTGACTGAACCTCCTCTATATGACTGAATATGTTGTAAATTGTATAAAGCCCTTGGAAATAAAGATCAGTAGTCTATTCTTGGAAAGAGGTAATCTAATAGCACCACACAGCACACCCTTAATACAGCGCCGCTTCAAATTAAGAGTAACCAGACAAGCTGGTTTGCAGCAGACATATCCAGTGCACAGACTCCCACAAGCTGTGACAGGTTAGCCTGGGTTTGCAGTTCAGGACGTTGCCTGAACATGCCAGGCCTCTAAACTGAAATGGCCCCTCACTTTATCTGCAAGTAGAAACATGTTTCCAAAACAAGTCAGTCTTCTTCTTTTCTCAGAATGAACATGGTCAGGTGACAAGATGAGCTTTACCATTATGAGATGAAACCTTCTTTTTAGGACACATAGTTTGCAGTACTGATCAGTGGCGAGTTATCCAAAACCGTCATAGCAGAAAATGTCATAGTGATTGATCACGGAGCGCCAGACGTATGTACGCCAAAACGTGCAGTGCAAAAATGTGCCTTGATATGGCCATAATATGCACAATACGCTTGAAACTGACTTTTCCCTAAGGCTGAAAAAACCCCACAAACTACGCTAAACATGCCAGCTAAATAAATGATACAAATAAAGGTAAATCCTAAAAATAAAAAACACCAGGATACCAATAAAACAGGATTCCTAACCATCATGGAAGCCCTGGCAGACCACAAAAACTGCCACCATCAGATAAACTGACTGACCACATCAGATTTCAGCATTACTGAATGTGTTTAGGGATTGAATGGGATCACTTGAATCATGAGAAGGAGTAAAGGAAATCAACTTTCCTTTGAACTTTAAATGTGTGCAAAAATATCCCCACAGATTTCTTTGATACACTGAAGCTTCTGTCTAAATTTGCTAGATAAGCTTTCTGCTTTTCCCCTAATGCTGAAAAACACTGTGTACTTAAAGCCCATGACTAGAAACTAAATCACTGAATGGTGATCTCTGCCTTTTGTACAGTATTGTCTATGGTCCATAACCTGCAAGCACACGTAACCAGCAGGCCAACAGAACCTGTACTATGTGTGCCTGTAACCTGGTGAAACAGAATGAGTTAATCTGACCCCGAGCACCATTCTCTCCCACAGAAAACCTCAACGTTACAAAGCTTTCAAGAAACTAACTGTAAAACTGAACTGGATCCAGTAAAATAGAAACTAAAGACTATTTGACCTGGAGGTCAATCGAAGTAATCTTGCTTCTGTTGTAACCGTGGTGTAATCTCTTCTGCGCCATGGCAAATCACATGATGGCTCCTAGCAGTGTCTCAATCCTGAGCACCACAACCTCATCTTACATCACCATCACCACTTTAACCCACACAGACATCCAAGATCAAGCCACTAATGTAGCAATGTGCATGCATGATGAAACATTCAGATGTTCTTCAAAAGAGGTACTGGGGTTAACGAAAGAAGCTTAGAAGTTAAAAGAAGTGTAAAAATCAGCTGTTCTTATTTGCAAACATGACATTTCCTAACCGAAATCACAGAGAAGTCACGTGCTAGCACTATGAAATGAATCGCTCAGCAGTTGTAATGGGAATAGGTCAGGGAGTATGCATTTGTGGTTGTGCAAG
The DNA here is from genome assembly GCA_034552555.1 of Semaprochilodus insignis. Taxonomy (NCBI): domain Eukaryota; kingdom Metazoa; phylum Chordata; class Actinopteri; order Characiformes; family Prochilodontidae; genus Semaprochilodus; species Semaprochilodus insignis. Next base: position 6,173,954 of record CM067498.1, read on the forward strand.
TTTGATACACAAGAGACATACCGCTTTCTTGTCTCCATCCTTGTCGTCGACGTAGGACAGAACGAAATCAATGCGACGCACGCCATCCCGGAAATATACAGAGTCCTTGCTCTGCTCCAGTTTATCAACCTATAGAGACACATAGTAAAAGGGCAGCAAAGTTAAAGGAGAAGAACATCTAGAGCACTTACAACCATCTAAGTGAATCTACCTCAATAACTCCAAAGCAAAACTGTCAATATAATGAAAACAATGGCTTAGCATGAACATGATAATTACACTAAGGGCCATTTCAGCATCTGAAAGGTTATGTCTCAGCATATGTGGACATATCAAACAAACTCAGATGCTTGTAGTCAGGCCCAAAAATGAAGAGTTCAGATAATCTCTCCATGTGACATGGAGTACAGTTTGTTTGTGGTTTGCTTTGTTGTCTGACTGAACACAGCCAAAAACAAAACACCCCAAACACACACAGCCGAATGCTTAGCAGGTAAAAACAAACTACTCTGCCCACAGGATTGTGTGATCTCGCAAAGAGCCCGCTGCACTGGTATATTAAAGCAATGAGTCAAGAGAGGCCGTGTGGTATTACTGTGGTCAAAGGATGATGTTAGGCATGCATGCACACAATGCAGAGTTAAAGCCCCTGCCTGAACTGAACTCACACAGCCTCGAGTGGTTCACAGTTATAACGGCAACAAAAATATAACGGCCAATATAAAAATGTGTTAAGATCAAAAATAATTTCATAAACAACAGTAATTGGTAATCACGATATGGAGGGGCACATATCATGGGCACATAATCACTTTTTTAAACAAAAGAGCCTGAAGTAGTAGGCCTATGTGTACACTGTTCAAGATTCAAGTTCAAAATCATACTATTCAGCTTCAAATCATACATTCACTCTCCAGTCCATACAGTCCAGACACGGACACTAAGCTGGAAAAACAGCCTGTTTTGGAATTGAAAAAGCAGCACACGTAATTACATGCAAATAACATTTACATATAAGCACCTACACAGGCTAAAGCAGTTTAGCACTGGCCACTCACACTGAAGTTCTAAGCAGACTGCTTTCTGAACAAGGCACAACACAGGAGGCTGTCAAACCAGAACTCATTTATTATGGATTAGTAACCAGATAACCAGGTATATAAAACCACACCAACAGGTGGAGTTCAAGGATATATAAGTTCCCATACGTAATCTGTTTCCCTGCATACTTTTACCCCGCTTTTACCTTGTTCTTAAATGGTCTGTGTCACTCCTGGACCGAGAATAGCCCACCAACCAAAAATATCCAGTCAACAACATCCTGTGAGCAGTATCCTGTGACCACTGAAGAAGGACTAGAGGATGAACAACACTGCACTGTGCAGCAGCAGATGAGCTATGGTCTCTGACATCTACAAGGTGGACCAGAAAGGTAGGAGTGTCTAATAGAGTGGACAGTGAGTGGACTGAGTATTTAAAAACTCCAGCAGCACTGCTGGGCCTGACCCACCACCATGTCAGTGTCGCACCAGTACAGAGAAGAATCCAACCCAGATAACACCTGCTCTGTGGGGGTCCTGGGTGTTCAAGAACAGGGTAAAAGTTGGCTAACAACGTTTGAAATGGCAATATCCAAGTGGGGTCCCAAAGGATTTATGAAATAAACAACAAGAACGATAAAAGAGGAGCAGAAAGAAAGGAGAGCTGGTTCCACTTCAGGCTCATTTTAACAGAACTCTGTTAGACTCTGTTAGAACTCGGTTTAAAAATAACTATGTGAGAAAACACCCAAAAAAGGATTGAATGCCAGTATTAGGGATCTCAGTTGGGGGGAAAAAAATACAATGCTGGAATATTATGGGTGAAAAGAATAGAATAGATTCAAAAAGATCCAAGAATAATTATTTTTACATATTAGTATTTGCATGTGTATTACGCACATTGGTAAACAGATAGGAGTGTAGCAATACAACATATCATATTACACTGTACTGCACAGCGGTTGGCGTGCTGGCTCAGGGCTAGTGTACTAGATTATTACAATACTAGGTTTGTCACCATCGTGATGTGTTTGCTGATGCGTAGTTGCCACAAAAAGAACTGTGAACTTTATTCCTGAGCTTTTTTGTTGACTGTATGCAAATAATTGTGATCAGATGATTATGAAGTAAATGTGACTGTCCACTCTTCTGCAAGCTCATCACTCTTCTAGTGGAACAGTAAATGATTCACTGCTGTGGTGTTTCAGTTTCCTGTTTTTATCCCCTCACCAAAAAAGAAACGCAGCTCGTGTTCTATGTTTATATGATGCTAAGAATGCTAACTGATGAGGTAAGACTACATTGTGCCATGCAAAAGAAATTCTGTACTTTTATAAAGTTGAATTTTAATCAAATAAAATTGAAACATTTTACAATCGCATTAAATTTGCAAATCAAAAAAGATGCTGCTGCTGTTCTCAGAACAACGAACTGACCACATCAGACTTTAGCACCACTGAAAGTGTTTAGGGATTGAACGGCATCACTTGAATCATGAGAAGCTGTAAAGAAAACCAACTTCTAAGACTGAAGATGTGGGAAAATATTCCTACAGATTTCTTTGGAAAACTGAAAGCAGAAATGCCAAAAAGAATGAAAGCTGTAATAAAGGTAAAGAGTGGATACACTAAATACTTATTCATTCATTCATCCATCCATCTTCTAAGCTACTTATCCCTGTGGGGTGGGTTGGGGGGCTGTAGCCTATACACTATACACTGAAAATCTTATAAATGGTATTGTATATACACTTGTTGAAGCTTCTTTGTACATTTATTTAAGCACAGTGTATTTAATGGCCATTTATTTTATATTTATTGGTCAGTGGGCTCTGTCTTTTGTACAGTATCATGGTACATAACCTGGTACATGTAACAGGTCAGCAGAATCTGTAGTATTTGTGCCTGAAACCTGGTGAAAACAAGCCATTTTTAGGGTTCTCCCCATTTTGGCCATATTGAACAACACTGAATTGATCCACCATCATACTATACTGAGCCAAATAATGAATTACGATAGGCCCCTGTTAACAGACTTTGGTGTACATTACTGGTGTGCATTTAGCATATCACAAATCTTAAAACACAAGAGAATCGCATCATGGCATCACGATAATACTGCACTGCTGGGTAGTATTTCCTAACCCTAGATAGCATGTCATTCATACGGTTACCGAGAAATGGTTACGCCTCCACAGCTGGCCCATGTTCCAGCTGAGGGGGGTGGGGGTGGTGGGGAGTGGCTGGAGGCTGGGTGCAGTTTTCTTTTCATTTAACCTGCTCAACCTGCTTAGCCTACCTTAGTACCAACCAATACACTGTAAACACTGAATCGGCTGCAGTTCTATCAGATATAGACACAGAAAAACTGATTCCAAACAAGGAAAAGACGAGGAAATAATCTCATCATCACCACGGCAACCATGCTCGGAGCAGCTTTAGTGGAGTGAAAGAGAGCTTTAGTGGAGCATTAGAGTCAAGAGATGAAGGCACACTGAACTAGGAGTGGAAACAGAGCAGTTACCTCTGCAAGGAAAGGCAGATATATGCAAACAGACAATGAATGCATGCGCACACACATATGATGGCCAAACAAACTGTGTACACACAGTCATGGGGACACTGTAACATTAGCTCACCTTTAGTCCCTGCGCTGAAACACAAGCAGCGGCTACAGATTCATAATGTTGTCCACTAGGGAACTTTGAGCAGTCATAATTAGTGAATGAGGATTTTATTTATGCCCATCAGCTTCTCTCTAGAGTTATTCATTCGCATATGATAGAGGTATGAGATGTCTAAGATCGGTATGCCCACAGAGGGCAGTCTAGAGCCCATGTCTTATATTTAGACAGAGTTTCCCTTATGTCTCCCTTAACACTGCAACTGGCTAAAGGCTACCATACTTTGGGAGAGAAGCTCCAAATCACATGGGCGGAGGCTCTCTGGTGCCGAGTAGCAGCTCTTAGCACATAGGAACCATAACAGAAAATGTTTGGGTTAAGTTTACATTGTATTCATATTTATTTAATACATCATTTATTAGTTTAGAGGTGGGTGATCTGGTAAAAATACTACACTGCAATACCTCAGGATATGTCACAATATTTATTTGTTCAGATATCTGACCAGCTGGAACAGAGAATAAAGAACCAGTAGTGTAATAGTTTAACAAATAATATCAACAACTGCAAATACATTATTATTTTTACCGATATTTTTGCATCATGTGCTGCAATAAATTCAGTTTAAACAGGACTAACTTTGCTCTCTTTATAATGAATCATGCAGTTGGTCAGTGTTTTACAGGTACTAACAATATCCATGATATCTTCAAAGCATATTGTTCCGTATTGTGACACGATTTATCACAATAACAAAATACATCACAGTGCATCATCGAAAAAATAAACTGCACCCAGAAGGAATCAACCAAGAGAAATTAAACATGGTAGGCAAGTTTGACATCATGAGACACGTGAATGATTCAGGTTTCATGCATAGCATGCTGTTGCCGACAGGCAGCGCCCCAGCAACATGAAGGATTTGGGAGACCTTCATGAACCACAGAGAGAGAGGCAGGACTACACGCACACAGACTGTTACGATGACAACACCACAACAGCATCGCCAAAGACCGCAATGGTGTCGTGCCAGACTGTCATGGAGTGACTAAGAATGGCAGCAGGTCATTTTCAGTGACGAGTCCTGCTTTTTTGGGTGGAGACGACCAACGAATCCATGGATGGAGACCCAGTGGTCAGAGCCAAGGTGACGTCCAGAAGGCCCAATGTCACTCCGCCTCCATCCCTATAATATTCAAGCTGCATGGGATGGATTATCGCAGGACACCATTAGGAACCTCTACAACTTCATGCTGAGACGTCTGGCATGTTGCGTTAACAAACATGGCGGCCCTACACCATACTGAGAAACACTATTTCGGTATGTGTAGCTCAATATATATTGCCCATATCAGTCTAAATTTATCATCATTTATTGTTACTAGTAATCTATATCTTACCCAATAGCATTGCAATCCCACACTTCCTTCTGGGTGCATCTATTCTTTTGATGATGAGGGTATATTGTTATATTGCCTAGTACTACTTTCAAATACGGCTATAAAGAGCAAATCAAACCCGTTACAGTTATTAGACAATTGGCTGATATGTTAAAACAGCAAAAATGAAATAGGAATTTGGTGCATTTTCATTATTTGGCTGAGGTAAATACATTAGTTTACATACATAATGCATGTCATGGAACTTACTAAAAACTCATGGTCTTACGTTATAGTGCGTTACAGTGACCCGGTTAGTCAGCAGTGAGTAATGTTTGTTTGTGAGCTCATGCAGTGTCTGCCGGGGGGGCTACTAAATATAGACAGCTAGAAAGCAAGACAGATTATGAGCCAATCTGACTACATTAGACTTGCACGTTAAAAGCTACATAAAAATGAATAAAAAAAAAAAAAAGATCATCATAATTATTTATATAGCAATTAACATTCACCTTACACTGCCTCACTGCAGTGTTAGATAAACCACCGAAACACCACAGTGTCCTCAATTTCACAATGTGTGTGAATTTTCAGGACAACACCACAAAACCAGACTTGAGGCCGTGTTTCTGTTTTGCAGCAGTTATGCAACCGTACACCTAGGACATTTTTCAGCATCAAAGTGCAAGGGGAAAAAAAACACTGAACTCTGTGTTACACGGTATGTGACACAAGCAGCAGGAAACAGAGGAAACAGGAAGGGCTGTGGTGCATGCCTGTGGTGCACAGTGTTCATAATTCATTCAATAATTAATTAATTAATTAATTAATGCATTCATTAAACCTTCTAAGCTGCTTATCCTACTGGGCTGCGGGAGGTGCTAGAACCTATCCCAGTGGGGGAAGGGCAGGAAACAACCTGGCCGCCAGTCAATCACAAGGCAGACAAATAGGCATACACATTCACTCACACCTAGCGGGCAACTTGGCATGTCCAATTCACCTGACTGCATGTCTTTGGACTGTGGGAGGAAACCCACACAGACATGGGATCAACATGCAAATTAAGTTCTACATACCGTTTCTGTGCTGTCATATCATCTTTCATTGAGATAAGAGGATGTTAGCTGTTCTTATGTGCATGTATAGAGTGTACCATTGTAATCACATGTAGGTCAACGTTCATTCCACACTGCTGTTTACAGGACCTGTATTCTATATTAATGCATATCACAAATATTACAGCCTGTTCTAGCCTTGTATTGTAGCCTGTTGCATTATATTATTCTACTGTCTGATCTCATAAAGGATCTGTTGGCTCTGAAGAGATCTATGATTAAGTGACTGTTGTGTTTAATCAGGGAACATCTTGAAGAGACCACGCTAGAAGTGTTCCGATATCTTTTTTTATTCTTCTCTGCAATGAAGGCTTCAATTTTTCTTTTTCAGATCCTCAGTCAGCCGTGTAATTGTCATCAGCTGACAGTCCCTAATGGCTCTGGGACTTTACAACTTGCCCAAGCTTTGTGCAGCCCAATTTCTACTTTTCTCTATTTTTAAGTTAATCAAATATAAAGTGAACTGACATTTGTAAAAAATAAAAAAATAAAAAAATAAAAAAGAATATTGTAGAAAATAGTCTGCTGCATAGGTTGAGATGACTTATTTTTAAAATTTCTATAAAAACCTAAAAAATATGCTATTTTCACCAAACATCTACATACAACTCTAATTATTATTCAATAGCCTGCCGGCACCAGAATAACAACAATGTACTTCAAAATTTTATTGCCGCTCTCTGCTTAAATACACACATTTTAATGTTGTAAAATTCAAGTAACATGTTTAAAGCATACTTCGAACGTTACAGTTTGACAAGGAAACAAGGAAGCTCCTGAGGCCAGACCTCAACATCGCTGTATGTTTGTGGACGGTGAGAAGCAGAAAGGGCAACCAACCAACCACGGCTGAAAAAAAATATATATCATCTTCGCAAGTGAAATGAAGTCTCCTGAATGAATGAATGAAT
>CM067498.1:6181100-6193212 GCA_034552555.1 Semaprochilodus insignis
TATCATCAGCAGTAATAGTAGTAGTAGTATTTATTAACTTTTTTTAGGCAGTTACAGAAATATTCTGTAAAAACATCCTCTTCTAAAGACATAAATGTTAATTCAGAGATATAAAGGGGGTTGGTAAGAAAGCAGGAGTGAATACATTGAAAAAATGCAAATGCATTATTATTTGCAAAATAATCAACTGCAAAAAAGTCCACACTCCTTCAAATTCCAGGCTTGAGAGTAAAGTACACAGTATTACACTAAAGTTAGTTAATATACTAATTAGTGCACAATTTCTATTCATGTACTGAGTTTAACATATAGGAACAAAAAAATCATTAACAAAATATCTTTCATATAAATCGTTTCATTTAACAAATAAACAGTACTTAAAAGTGCAGTGTGCTCTCTGTAGAGGATGTGTTAACTTATCCTAATATTCACTGTGGAGTTTAACATGACATGAAGAAATGTTTAAAACATATCATTCTAAATACCAGAAATATTCTAGTGTAAATACACACACAATCTGTATTCATAACTCTCTGTTGATACAGCCTAAACATATTCCATACCTCAAAGTTAGCTGCCATATCGCTCAGAAACGCTCCTAAGCTGACAGGTTAAAAAGTGCAGCTCCAGGGCATTCATGCTGCATACTGTGTTAGCAGACTGAAAGCGGGCCTCACTCACACACTGCAGATAAGAGTTCAGCTAGTATACACCCCCCAAATGCGTCCCATATTAGAGCAGCAAGTTGTTAGCGCCTCCAGTCATTCCCTCCTAGCGCTGAAGCTGAGCGTTTCTTGGCTTCATGCCACTTCTGTGAAATCCCGTTTCTGAAAGACTTGAGAAGGTCTACTGTAGAACCTTGTAAATTGGAATTGTGTTGGTTAGAAGTCTCACAGTTTGACACAGCATGATACGAATGAAAAGTAATGTCAGAGACGACCAGCTGCATTCTCCAACCACAGCAGTTATTTTTATCTTCATCCAGCTTCAACCAGCAATTCAGAGGAAAACCCGCCACTCGTGGTTCTGCCATACATGGCTCACTTGCCCAGCTCATCACAAGACCTGCACTTTAGGATGTTAAAAAGTCTCATAAGACTTTGGGACAAATTTAGAGACCCATGTCAAGCCTAGTACAACAATAACGGACAGCCTGTCTAATTCTAAGGGATAAACGAAGTTGAGTACGTTGGCAAACTGTCACGCAAAAATGAATTCATTAATTTAGTTTTTGGTACATTAAACCACACAAACATAATCAGTAGACCTTACATGAAAGAAACATGTACACATCGGTTCCATTTTACTAAAGTTAGACTTCCACATATTGATAAAAACGCTGATCCTACATGCAGTGCCTCTACTTCCTGCGGAGACTGATGAAGGTTCATCTCCCCCCTTCCGTCCTCACCATGTTCTACAGGGAGACTGTGGAGAACATCCTGAGCAGCCGCATCATTGCTTGGTTTGGGAACTGCACCGTCTCTGACCGCAAAACCCTACAGCATATAGTGAGGACAGCTAAGAAGATCATCGGGGTCTCTCTCCCCTCCATCATGGACATCTACACCACACGCTGCATCCGCAAAGCCACCAGCATTGTGGATGGCTCCACCCATCTCTCACACAGACTTTTTTCACTGCTGCCGTCTGGCAGAAGGTACCGGAGCATCCATGCCATCACTGCCAGACTCTGCAAAAGCCTTGTTCCTCAAGCGATCAGGTTTTTAAACTCACAAGGACTGACCTGAGGACTGATCTGAAACCCCTTCTCACACACATACTGTACACTCACACATGCACATATATCTACACACCTCTTCTGATGCTCGACTTGCACTATCTGGAACATTGCTGCTAACTCTGTGTTTACACTGTTTACTCATTACTACCTCAGTAACTGCTGTGTGCATGTACGGTACCACTCACAGATCACAGCGTGCTAAACCTCTCTGCACCTTATTCTACTACTTCATGTCCAGAAAATGAGTGCTGTGCTGGTAAAAGCCTCTTGACTTGACTTGATAGATGTCAACAGACTTTAGCCAACCATGCACACATGTTTTGGTCCTGCCCCTCTTTGTACTTATACTGGTCAAGAATTGTGCAGTGTGGTGAAACTGGAGAAAACCAGAAGTATTAGAACCAGCTCCATACGGAAATTTCATAAGATTTGGGAACCTTTTTTTTTGAGTACGTCAAAAATGTATCCTCCCGTGATCTCCCTTAGTGAGCTGCATTGTTTATTCCACTTTTTAACTGTCTTTGATATTTCTGCATCTTAATTGACTGATTCCTGATTTATAATACAATATTTATTATTTATTATTATAGTTTTTCAACACTTATTTATTTATTTATTTTTGTCCATTCACTACCATACACACATATATTGTCTAGAATCCAAATTTTTTAATTAATTTATTTGTTCTTTGTTTTTCTGGTGTCTATTTTCTGTTTCGGTGAAAACAACACCAACACCAACACCAACACCAACACCAACAACAACACCAACAACAACACCAACAACACCAACAACAACACCAACAACACCAACAACAAGTGCGATATGGGCTCTGTAAGACCAAGTTAACTGCAAAAAAAGGTTCCGAAAAGTGCTCATAAGCTATCAGGTCTTTATCACAACAATTACCTGAGATACTTGGTCATGTGAGAATAGCTGGGGCAATCACAACAAAGACGAGCTGTAGCTTCAGAACAAATCTCAGACCTCATACACTGGACAAGGATTAAGCCTAGTATCAAAGCACATTGCAGTGCCAATGGCGACTGGAGCAGAGCAACAACTAATTCAGGCTAAAGTTAATTTCCCTCATACATATTTAATTTTATAGCTTTTTATTCACAGATTCATCAAATATTCATTATAGATCAACTGTAAGAAATGTGCTTGTAAATAAGAAGTGTGAGGAGCACTGTGCAAAAGTCAGGGACCACCCTTCATCTATTTAGCTTCCAGTCAGAACAATCACTATTAGTTACAACATGTTAATTTTTTCAGGTGATGTGAGAAGATTATATACAGTGTAATGTAAAGTCAAAGGAAATACACTGTAAAATGATTTGTTGGTTTAACCTAACCTCAGATTTTGGCCTAGCTCTAGAAATAAATTATTCATGGCACAACAAATCACACAAGAATCACTGTAGTCAGGACACAGGTTCATGAATATGCCAAACATAGTTGAAAGAGTATACTCCAGGTTTCTCAAACCTCAGAACAAGTTCAGAACATTCAAAACTAGACACGTCCTACTTTATGATTTTATGAAGACGCAGCATTATTAAAAATAACTTTACAATAATTTCAGATAGATTCTAGTAACTAATGCCTATGATACCTTTGTGAACCAACATTAACTCAGTGTAGTGAAGGCGCTGGTTATAGCACCAGCTCATCCCACACACACTTGGGTTCAAGCAATCTCTGTTTGTGCTGCCAGGCTGACAGCACAGTTTGTGTCTGTGTCTGTGAAGGGGTAAAGCAGTGCTCTCCTGCCAGGAAGACACCTCTAAACCTTACCAGTTCACACTAATTCAACTAGAATCCTGTCACACATGCCAAACTGTGAACTAGTGGACCGCCACTGTATTAGGTCCCTTGTAAGGTTGTGTTGGGCTGGATTAGATTAAGCAGAGGAGGTTCTGCCTATAATCTGTAAGGGATTTGACTGATGATTTATATGGGATAAAATACCTGTGCAATTTTCACAAATCATACATAGGACATCCTGGACAAGGATAAAGCCTACGCTCGGAAGTAAACTGCAATGCCAATGTTAAATTTCTGTTGGGAATTCTTTTCAGGTTAGGACTAGTCTTAATAAGGGTCTGGGAAGCACACTGTATGGCCCGTTTTAATACCAAGTTCTGTTGTTACATTCAAACAGAACTACAGGAGAGAAGAGCACCAACTACATCAAGGTAAAGTTTATCTCCCCATATTCCAAATAGCTTTTTTAGCTTTTATCCAGATTCATTAAATACGCATTACAGATATTCTCTAAGAAATGTACCTGTTTATAAGGAGCGTGAGAAGCAAAAGTAAGAGACCACCCTTCATCTATTTTACCATAGATATAGGAAATAGATCAAGATATAGAGAAAATCGGACTCCTAACAGTCATGCAACACCATTGGACCACCAACACCTGTACTTAGAGCTTGTACTTTTAAGAGAGAGGAGAAAATCAGGTTCAAGTAGAACAGAGAAGCACAGCTTTGGTCCTGGAGGGCCAGTGTCCAGCACAGCCTGGTGTTTTACCTGCTCACACAGAACTAGTTCAACTCATCTGTTAATTGCCAGTTTTAGTGGATGTGTTGGAGTAGAGGAACTACTAAACTGTGATGGACACTGGCCCTTTAACAGAGTTGTAAAAGCTACAGACACTGCAGATTTGCACTGGATTAAAATCACGGATCTCACCAGTAATCACTCACAGTACCTCTCTAGGTAAAAGTAATCCAGCTCAAACAGGGCTTAAGAGACATCACAATGATGGCAATAACACAGTAATGGCTTTTATATGTGTACGTATGGGGCATTTAGTAGCAAGCAGGGCCAATGATATACTACTCATAATGTGAGAGGCATTTATATTTGTTACATGTATTCCAGTCTTTTCTGCAAGCACACACAGACACACACACAGACACACACACAGACACACACAGGGCTAATTTCAACCAGAAACCAAAGTGCAAAAACTGACTGAACTGACAACGAACAGGAAACCACAGAAGACCGACATGCTGCCGTGTCTACTGTGTGGGTGTATGGAATAAGGAGCTGTTACATCCACCCCTGCCACCAAAGGAACCATTAGCAAGAGGAAGCTATAGCAGCTGATCTTTAACCTATAGAAACTCTGCAGGGACCTACAAGTTGTCATGCATACGGGTCATGAGAAAGATCATGAATGGTTTCGGATATAATAACTTGGGTGACAGTGGGGTAATGGCTTGAGAGTTGCCATGATGCTCCACTCAACCCAAACACTTCCACATAAATCACACTATATAACCTTTACAAGTCATAATTAAGAATGCAAAGCAAAGCTGTGAATCATATATAGTGCTGGTGGAAAAACCTGGACTGAGACCAGCCCACCAACCAAAACTGTCCAGCCAACAGCGTCCTGCGGGCAGCGTCCTGTGACAACTGATGAAGGACTAGAGGATGACCAACACAACCTGTGCAGCAGCACATGAACTATCGTCTCCAACTTTACATCTACAAGGTGGATCAGCAAGGTAGGAGTGTGTAATAGAGTGGACAGTGAGTGGACACAGTGTTTACAGACTCCAGCAGCTCTGCTGTGTCTGATCCACTCACACCAGCACAACACACACTAACAGACCACCACCACGTCAGTGTCACTGCAGTGCTGAGAATGATCCACCACCTGACCACTGAAGAACAGAGTAAAAGAGGGCTAACAAAGTAGGCAGAGAAACAGATGGAGTAGAGTCTGTAATTGTAGAACTACAAAGACCACCTATATGACCAGTGGAGTTGATCAAATGGACAAATAGTGTAGAAACTAGGAGGTAGATTTAATGTACTGGCTGATTGGTGTGCATAAACACACACAGAAATTACACAGCACGTAATATAGCCTACCAATATGCCACAACGGGCCTGTTTCCTGTGCTTCTACTAGCATATGTGTGTCCAGTTGAAGCAATAGGAACTTTTAACTTTGGCTGAATAAAACATGATACCCCTTAATCTCATTGTTGCTTATCGTTATTTGATTTTATGATTAGTCTGTGACCCATAAAACAAAGCAACTGGAGTAATTTGTCAGAAAGGTCTTTGAAGGTCAAGGACACACTTACCTCCTCATGGCCTGGCAGTGGTGTTCCCCTGTCTGAGCTGGAGAGAAGACCATTATTGTCTGTGGAGGACAGAACCAATCAGAGTCTGACTTCCCAAAGAATACAAAGCACACAAAAGAATAAATACACTACAGGATAGGCTACTATTCATATGCATACTCACACACTTAACACTCTGAAAATGTGTCAAAAATTAGTCATTATAAATGAGTGTAAGAATTAGTGTTTCACATTTTACATAATGAACAGAACATCATGTCTTTCACAGGCAGTCAATGAGCATAACGATGACGGCAAAAACGGCTTCACTTCCCACACGCAGTGTCACAATCATCTGAAACTGAAAGCTAAAAATGGTGATTCCACACTGAGTCACACTCACACAAGCTGAAGTGATATCCATCTGAATGTGAAAACAGGGAAAAGAGCAGATGTTACACTTCTTAGCCTCTGCCGGTCAAAGATCAAATTTTCTTAGAATCCCTAAAGGGCTCGCAGACAGAGGCATACAGATTTCCCACCAACAAAGAAAAATACAGGATACATCCGAGTTGGGAGTCTGTTTCCTGGCTAAATCTGGTCTATGCATAATTTCTGTGCTCTCTGAATTTCAAGAACACTGAGCTTTTTAATAGGAATGGAAAGATGCTGCATCTATTTGCATCAAATTATATCACAGACTATTGTATTGTATTGTTATTATCTTGTCAGAGTATAAGAACTAGCTGTTAGGCTGTAGTGTAACCTACCAAAGCAAAAAGGTCCAGAAGCATATCTGAAGATAGATACAATGATAATAAAAGACACTAGGTTAAAACTGAGTCAGAGAGCAGGTTAGACCATCTGTGTTTACATACATGTGACAGTACTTAATTACACAGGGGGAAAAAGTAATAACTAAATAATGTTTATCACATAGATTATTAGAGATTTTGTAAGGAAGGAAAAAAAGGAAGTCTATATAGATAAACCTTACCTAGGAATTTAAGCTGTGCTAACATGTTCATACACATATAGTTCCTGTTTTTAAACTGCTTTTTCAAATTCTAATTAACTGGGATCAGGAACCAGGAGGACAAGCAGTACAGATGACGAGCGAGGTCATGAGTGATTTTTAATGGCATGTCAAACTTTAAGTGATGAAATGTATCCCAAGTACATGGTGATTTGTAGTCTGGTGCAGTGGATATACTGATCTTCTTGGCCCTTAATTTACATAAAACAATCACTTTTAAGTACTGGTAAAAAAAAATGGAAATCACAATTACAACCAGTGCATCCCTTGGTTTCCATTGTACAGACTTACATTCACCCACACTCCTCTGGTCACCCCCGGACTACCAATGACTAAGGCTCATGGGTCAGATTTGTCAGAACACCCTGTAATAACCCTAGAATAACAGGACTTCCTGTGGGGAGGGGTCAGGTCTGCAGGGTGCCATACAGACACATAATGAAAATCAAGATGAGGAAGCTCACAGTCTCGTACACACAGTCCAGAAAGCAGACCTCAGCCTAAACACACAGCATAGACACTGCAAATCTATGCATGGAATTGCTCGCTTGTTCATAGACACAACATATACACAGAATGCACACTGCGAGTCACAGACCATCCAGCTCCATGGAGCTTCAACACCAGTCAGTAGAGTCGTGTCAAGTACAGAGAGCCTATGGCAGAGCTTGACAAAGAGCTAGTCTGTATGACATGGAAAAAACTTCAGACTGCTAAACGCACTGTGACAAGCTGCAGAACAAAGCTCAGAGTGTGTGTGCCATAGCTGGCACTCTAACAACATCTGACAGACTCTTTAAGGCAACCTTGTAGCACAGGAGGCGGCCTAGATACAGACCAGGACAGCATGCATGCAAGCGCACGCACACACACACGCACGCACACACACACGTTGAGGGGAGGTGGAAAAGACAACACTGAAAACAAAAAGGAAATGAGAAGAATAAGGAAGTCATGAGGAAGCGGAAAGGAGGGGAAATATCGAAAACAAAACCATGAATAAGAATTCTGAACACCTGAGCAGAGGATTCAAAACTAGTCAAACCGAAAACAACAGACAAAATTAAAGTGAGAGTTGCACAAATAGCTGCACCCAGAAGGAATCAATTCAAGTTTCATGCTCAACTGCACATGTGCTGCAGGTAAGGACAGGCCTTATTGCTGTATCTGACTGCCCCAACAGCCACGGTTGCAGACAGTCAGACAGTGGTGATACCCTCCATGAGACATCCTGTTTGAGCCAGGCCCACTGGCAGACGGCTGCAATAACGCAGGACTACATGCACACAGAACGTTGCGATGACTGCCCTTAACACCACGTCAACGTTGCCAACGACTGCAATGGTGTCAGGCCAGAGTTACACAAAGTGACTCAGAATGACAGCGGGTCATCATCTTTCCACAAAAGTTGGTGGAGACGACCAACAAATCCGTGTGGGGAGGCTCCGTGGTCAGTGCCAAGATGAAGAGTTTGTTGTCATGTATCACATAACCAGAAGGCCTGGTGTCACTCCACCTTCAGCCCTACCGCAAAATCTGCAGGAACTGTGTGAGAATATTCAAGCTGCATGGGATGGATTATCACAGGACACCTTCCCAACAGCACTGCAATCCAACACTTCCTTCTGAGTGCAACTATTTTTTTGATGATGGGTGTATATGAAAATTAACACCAATTTGAAAATCAGTTTTAAGGAGCTAAACAATACAATAACAGTAATACAATAAAGTAATATGGTCTAATATGCATGTATACGGTCAAAAATTGCAGTCTAAATGCTTTACAGATATGATCCATTTGTCAACTGTGAATTGTAACATATGATTACTAGTTCTTAATTGACACATTTTTACAATCCAAGCAACATGCTTAATAATATACATAACGTAATTCATGGGAGAGAAGCGTCACACAATCCCGTAGGGGTATTTGTTCCCACGAGTTGTTTTTTTATATACAGTTACAGTTATATTCTAACTTTATATACATCAAAGGTTATATTAGCCCTAACAAGGACAAAAGGGGGCTATTACAATAACAAATAAATATGAATATGTACAAAAGCACAACAGAACAAAGCTGAAGGATAGAGCAAAGCACAGACTTCTTTTAGACAAGCACAAACCCTTTTAAGCAGACAAGAATCAAGACTACAGCTATTAACACAGTGGATGGACAGACAAACAGCACATGGAGGCAGTTTCTGTCCATACCTGCTAGAAAGGTCTTCCTGTAGCCTGTCAACACTGCAAAACCATCTTAGTAGAGTGAGAGGGGAACAGGAAAAGAAAGAGATAGAAATTATATCCTGGGTGTTAGATGGTAGGTATAGAAATCCATGCAATACAAAGGCAAGCTATGGGAATAATTCACTCAAAAATCCACAGAGAGTCTCGACATCTGTAGCTCTGGAATAAGTAAACAAATTTGAGCAGCATGAGCCCTTCTGTAATGACAGTTTGAACTCTGGGCTTTGGAGAACAGCCAGCAGCACTGAGGCCTCTTGTCGTAGGTGTTGTTTTCGCTCGGTCACAGTGATACGAGTGTAGAGGATGCATGACAGGAAAAAGGACACCTGCAGCGCCTGGTGTTAATCGTGTGCCTGATATAGGTAGTATTTCACACAGCATACCTGCCAGTACAATCCTTGCAGCTCAGTGTCAAAGCAAAGCTTTTCACTACACAGTCACTGTTGTTGTGATCACTTCTTCCAGCTATAAATCTAATATACAGTAGAGACAGACCAGAGAAATGGTCTAAAACGAGCTCTGTGGCTCAACCAGGGCAGGGGCCAAGCACACTGACTGGGAAACCTGCCGAGACTCAAATACAGACACACAAACGCCCAGCGCGGGGTAAGCACTGTGCATAATTTATACATCACAGGTAAAATAATCCCACATAACAGTACTCTTGCTTAGTTTAGTGCTTTAAGTCTCTTGTGCCCTCTCATTCCCTCCCTGCCAGCATCCTTCACTCTCTCTCACACCCAGGTAACAGCCAGTCTACATACAGTTGGTGCTCCTCCCTCAACGAGCTGCAGCTGTCCGTAATCCCGCACTCACAACATCCTAGTGGGAAAGGCAGTTATTCCACGTCTCCTCCGCCACAGACTGTATGTCACCATACCAGCGCTCCCAAACCCTGGTCCTGAAGGCACACTGCCCTGCACGGTTTAGTGGATTCCCTGCTTTAACACACCCCCTGCAAATCTAATAGGGCTTGTAAATGAGCTGATGAAAGTTGAATCAGGTGTGTTGGAAGCAGGGAAAACAAAAAAGAGCAGGGAAGGGAGACTCCAGGGTTGAGAAACAGTGTACTATACTATTAAATACACAGCACATATGGAAACAGTGGAGAAAAAACATAGAAGTTGTTACTTTTTGTACTTTTAGTTTAGGTGCACCAACGAAACGGGTCCACCAGCAGTGGACGATAGCATTTCTTGTGGTACACTGGTCAAAACTGTTTTGTTTTGTCTCTTGACCACCTCCCGTGTCTAGTCTGTGACATCTAAAGAAGTCACAGTTTTTAAAGCAGCAGGCATAAAGGAATGACCAGTCTTATAGGGTTAGCATTAGACTAGCAAGGACCCCCGACCAATTTCCACTCTTCCTCTGACAATGAGAATGACTGTAATATTTCTCAAATTCCAGCAGCGTCTGACAGTCGGAGGCATGAGTATATAACAAGCACGTACAAGACAAATGACTTCAACCAAATTGAAGATGTCTTCTTATTCAAAATTCCTGTTTTTGGATCAGAAAATCTGAACAAAAGGCTGCCTGAAATGACGCACCTCCTGCCACCACTGGTTCTTCTACAGTTCCTCTAAAATCATTCAACAATCGATCCATCAACACATTTCTGCTTTATTTGAATGGATGCCAAGATTCGCCCCCCACTTTTTTTTTTGGCCAATATCCTTATGGTACTGCAAAGGTATTGTAACAGATGGCAGAAGACCACCTTAAACAGTAGATGCATCACACAATATCACCTTAAAAATGTCAATCAAGGGAAAAAAAGGTTTTTTTCCATTAGCCTGTCAACTGTCAACAGACAACACCCAAAACCACACGCACACACACACACACACACGCACACACACACGCACACACACACGCACACACACACACACGCACACACACACACACACACACACACACACACACACACACACGCATGCACAAACACACACACACGCACACACGCACGCACACGCACGCATGCATGCATGCACACACACATACACATGTTGNGCAAAAATAGAAATGCTCCTTATCAAAGAGTCACAACAAGTCCCCAGCAGGACTGAGTTTGTCAAAGACAGGAAGACTGCAACAACAAAGACATCATTGAGGCACAAAACAAGGTCATAGAGAGGGTAGACAAAACTTTCAACTACAGTCAAATAAGCCTGTTTACACAGAGGTTGTATTGTCCAGTCCGGAATTCCTTAGTGATGAAAGAATGTGATCAACAATTAAATCTATTAAGTGATAAAAGTGTGTCATTATGAATCCAAGAAATGATGCTGAAGGCTGAAAACACATGAATAAAACCTATTACAGCCACATAAACCTGTTTAAAACATAATTTAATGGTTGAGTAGTTTGAGCATGATGGTGGGCAACAACAACATTTACCGGAATTGTGATTAATCATGTTACGTTATAAGACATTTTGCGTTAGACATCACCAGCAATCAAAGTACACCGACCAACAGCACATTTCATTAAAAAGAGCCTGCAATTAGACCTGTTCCCAGTTGGATATAAAGGGGCCACATAACAGAACACAGGATTTACATCGCCATACTTGAATATCGAGAGTTCAGTACACGTTGCTGACATACTGTGAACCTACGATCTTGCGCCTACGACCGCAGTACACCAGTGCCAATATATGAAAGACTCCTTAGATGTTTGAAAATTGTTATTCTTCAAATTGTACACCTTATAGAAGATTAAATATCGTTTTCCAGCAGTTTTGCTCTTGTGTCTTTCTGGCAGAACTTACAGTACAGCACTTCCTCTCGTGTATTATTGCTTAACCGAGGCTGAAACTGGTTTGATATTCGCCAGCTTCTTAATCAAGTGTTCAGTTCCACGTTAAAAGGTGCCGCAGTTACATTCTGGCGTCTGAGACAGCTGCAGCACTTAAGATATGGAAAACACTCGATTAAAAAGCTGGTGAACAGGAAAATTCACTACACACGCTGGCGAACAGGA
>CM067498.1:6197451-6214041 GCA_034552555.1 Semaprochilodus insignis
ACACTTACACCTCACAGTAACTTTGACACCGTTAGATGGTGTTAACTTTAACATAGCTTGCACCAACACCAAGGAATGTCAGATGTGAAAAATCATGTGACACTTTAGCTAAAATTAGTCTTTACCGCAATGGGCTGATGTGCCTTCAGGTTTTTGCATTCCATAGAAGTCTAAACTCACCTGGTTCGACTTGTTCGTTTGCTAAGTTGCTCTCAGTCTGGGAAGAATTAATTGTTTGTTTCTATTTGTTTGAAAAGAAAACCTGCAGCCACACTGGCCACTGAGCATAAGACAGGGAATCCCTGCTCTAGCTAGATCAGGAGTGTCTAACCTTAGCCAAGGGTCAAAGGTCACAGAACTGCAGAGTTCAGCATTCTGCCTCATTAAACACATGAGTTTGCCTCATCAGCTAATTACCAAAACCTTTCAGAAACATCAACCAGTCCCAGGCTGTATCCCTCCAAGACCTCAGCAGGAATACACAGAGTTAGATTACTCAGCCAGCTAAGCAGGTAACTAGTTAATACGGATTGGACAGGATGTCAGCAAAGCAAACAACAACTCGTGTGATGTGAGCACTGTATTGGCAAAAGTATTCCCTCACCCATCCAAATCATTAAGGTGTTCCAATCACTTCCATGGGCACAGATGTATAAAACCAAGCACCTTGGCATGCAGACTGCTCCTACAAGCATTTGTGAAAGAAGGGGTCGCTCTCAGGAGCTCAGTGAATTCCAGCGTGGTACCGTGATGCGATGCCATGAAATTTCCTTGCTACTAAATATTCCACGGTCAACTGTCAGTGGTATTATAACAAAGAGGAAGAGATTGGGAACGACAGCAACTGAGCCACGAAAACGTAGGACAAAAAAAAAAATGACAGAGCGGGGTCAGCGGATAAGGCGCATAGTGCGCAAAGGTCACCAACTTTCTGCAGTCAATCGCTACAGACGTCCAAACTTCATATGGCCTTCAGATTAGCTTAAGAACAATTTGTAGAGAGCTTCATGGAATGGGTTTCCATGGCCGAGCAGCCGCATCCAAGCCTTACATCACCAAGCGCAATACAAAGTGTTGAATGCAGTGGTGTAAAGCACGCCACCACTGAACTCTAGAGCAGTGGAGCCGTGTGTGCGTGTGTGAGACGAATCCGATGGACGAGTTTGGGTTTGGTGGTTGCCAGAAGAACGGTACTTCGGTACTTGTCTGACTGCATTGTGCCAAGTGTAAAGTTTGGTGGTTGTAAAGTGTGGGGTTGTTTTTCAGGAGTTGGGCTCGGCCCCTTAGTTCCAGAGAAAGGAACTTTTAAAGCTTCAGCAGACCAAGACAATTTCATGCTCTCAACATTGTGGGAACAGTTTGGGGACGGCCCCTTCCAGGTCCAACATGACTGTGCACCAGTGTACAAAGCAAGGTCCATAAAGACATGGATGAGCGATTTGGTGTGGAAGAACCTGATTGGCCTGCACAGAGTCCTGACCTCAACCCGATAGAACACCTTTGGGATGAATTAGAGCGGAGACTGCGAGTCAGGCCTTCTCGTCCAACATCAGTGTCTGACCTCACAAATGCGCTTCTAGATGAATGGTCAAAAATTCCCTAAACCTTGTAGAAAGCCTTCCCAGAAGCTGCAAAGGGTGGGCCGAAATTATATTAAACCCTATGGATTAAGAATGGATGTCACCCAAGTTCATACGCGTGTGAAGGCAGATGAGCGAATACGTTTGGCAATATAGTGTATCAGATACAACATAGAGGTTTCAAAATAATTATGCAAACTGGCATATACAAAAAAAAAGTAAATCCAGTATTTACATTAACTTCAGAGTGAACTTTTCCAGCTGACAATGACTCTGCTCAACATCTTATTTTTTTACCAGATGGGATAACCAGTTTTACCAGTTTTCAGCCAATCAAAAGGGATGATGGAAAAATACTTTGCAGACCAATCATAGGGATGGAGGTTTCTTTGTACCCTTGCTTCCCAGGTTGATGTTCGCAGACACTGTTCTGTATGCTCATTTCACTTCCCTTCACGTTCGCTTTAAGTGACCATGCACACAGCTGCTGTTTGAATACTCGTATCACCAGTCCTTGCGCTCCCTGTTTATGACATGACTGTAGCACTGACCACTATTAAAAGAGGCACAACTTTCATACAAGCCACAGTGCTTTATTACGCAACTGTTGTTGACTACAGCTACGCCACACACAAGCAGAATGTGTCCACATCTTACTCAGTCAGCTCTTGTGTGGCTCTCAGTCCTTTCTGCTCTCACACATAATCCCCCAGTTGGAGCTAGCCCAGCCCTCCACAGTAAGAGTCCAATGTAAGAGTAAGAGCACAAAGACCGCATGAATAAACGCTAAATAGCAAATAACACAAAGCTAACAAGTAAACACTTCTTGAACATGCTGTAGTACTACTTAACCACCACTGGGGACTGGAAACTGGGAGGTCATGCATTTTCATAGAGCTGTGAATTCTTTATGAGTTTGTTTCATTTTAGGGATGTTCCTGTGCCATTTTTGTAGTTTCCTGGGGATAACAATAATGGATATATACACATGTACAATTTTTTAAATCACAATATTTTTAAGGATTACATAATGGCGTTAGGGGCACAAACAACAAACACATTACATAGACATTCACCTGACTTCAGTACTACTACACTATTAAAGATATTTTAAACTCGTCATTCGATGAAACTTTGTTTCCATAAAAGTACAACACACAAATTAAATAAACAGGTTAAATTAAAACACCCTAGTTCAAAGACTGAAGACCTACTAGCTAGATCCCTAAACATTATGGTAGAAGAAAAGATTCCAAACGTTGCAATTAATCAGTGATGCATCAGTAGGGCTTAGTTCACCTAAGATTAAATGACTGTGGCATTTCTGGCAGTGAAAATAAGACTTGGCTGAAGTTTTCCCTCACATAGCATTCTTCCTCTTCGCTGCTGAGCGGGCGCTTCCCGAATCCTGCATGTCTTCTCTGAGCTTCTTTCCAAATAGCCTTTATTCATCACACAACAAACACAGGGGTACAGAGAAGGGGGAGCTGCAAAATGGTGTCAAACAGGTTTGTCCTAACCACACACATACGTTCAAGCATGCATCCACACAAACATATATTCATCCCTCGCAGCTTTCCTTTGGGCCCTGTTTAACAAACACCAATCAATCTGTCACAGAGTTGGAACAACAGCTTCTCACAGCTCTGCTGCTGACTCACTTTAGCTCCACACAGGTCACTAATGGGGTTGGCAACTTATTATGTGGTAATAAGAAGAAGAGAAATACTCTGGAGGATTTAATAGCAGAGTGTTATTCAGGGTATCTCAGCACAATCAAAAGAGAGAAATGTCAGTACCATCAAAAGAAGGAACTGTCAGTGCAGGGTACTCTTTACAGTGTGTACAGTAAACAGCATGCAGCTTTATTCAAACCTACTGCAGAAAGAGCCGTCTTTACACACATTCTGTTTAAGGGTGCCATGTCTTGGAAACCTTGAATTTTATTTGTCATACTGTTAGTAAAATGTGATATTTTCAACTTCTGGACTGAATTATTTGCTTCCCATTCCATTTACCAAAAATAAGCCGCAAACATGGCCCATTTTGAATTGTCTGTTTGTGAAACAACGCACTTACATATACACCCATCTAAATAGCATACAGCAGCTTAGCCAATGGCCAGGGCCAAAATTATAAGCAGTGTCTGCCTTTTTGAATGAGCCTTCAATCAGAAGGTCATTCATACATACACCCACCAACCACTTCCTTAGATTTACTTACCATATAGAAGTACTTTGTGGTTCTACAATTACAGACTGTAGTCCATCTGTTTCTCTGCATACTTTGCCCCGTGTCCCCTTTCACCCTGTTTATTTTTTACCCTATTCAGCCACCAGCGTCCTGTGGGCAGCACCCTGTGACCACTGATGAACAACTAGAGAATGACCAACACAAACAGAAACAGGTGAGCTATCAGCTCTACCTTAACATCTATAAGAAGGACCAACACGGTACGAGTGGACAGTGAGTGAACACAGTGTTCAGCAGCCCTGCTGTGTCAGGTCCACCTGTACCAGCACTACACACACTAACATACCACCAACACCAACAACGTCAGTGTCACTGCAGTGCTGAGAATGATCCACCACTCAAATAATACCTGCTCTGTGGTGGTTCTGACTACTGAAGAACAGGGTGAAAGGGGCTAACAAGCTATCCAGACAGACTACAGTCTGAAATTCTATAACTACAAAGTGCACAAAATGAACAATGAATGTAGAAACAAGGAGGTCTACCTAAAGTGGCCAGTGGGTGTATATTGATGTTTACATATATTTACATACATGTCTTAAAGGCACAGTAACAACAGCACCATATTTAAATCAAAGGAATAACAGAGTCAGGAAAATGGTCATGCAAAACTAAACTCTGACCAATACTGGTTTCCAGGAGGTCAGGAGAAGACCTCAAGGTGGAAAAAATAAAATGCAAGGAAAATACAGGCTATGGGCCCTTTAAACCAAAATCTGATCCCCACACTCTCTACCCTCTCCATCTGAGCCATCTTTCATTTGATCCTGGGCGTCTAAAGAATTCTAAAAATTCCCCCTTTCATACAGTCATACTGTAGTCATGACTCACTGAGGTCTGTGAGGAGTTTGATAAAGGAGCTGCCGGAATCCTACATCTGCTTCAACCGCACCGTGTGGTGAAACAGAACTGAATTATGAAATCACTGGCCAGAGGAGACTCTTGGCTTGTCTCAGGGTCAATAATGACATGGTCATGTTCCTAAGGGACTCAATGAGGTTTCTTCACACAGCATAACAGTAAGAAAGCGGTCTCACTGCTTTTAATAGACCATGACCTCACTAGCATGATACCCTCTCTCAAGAGTGGATTCTCCAATTATGGTGTTGTAATTTATTCAAGGCAATGCTGAAGTTGATCCCAACTTCTGAGAGAAGTAGTAGGATCTTACACTAGTACAACACATCTGCTTTCCCAGTGCTTTTGAAGACTGTAATCTGGAAATGTGTTCTGTCAAATTCCTCCTGTCGTTGTCAGCGTTGAAAACTCTTTTCAAGACATGACATTAAAGGGAATTCCAGCACGGAGATATAAACACAGTCATTGAGAGCAATTTGAAGTAAATGGTGCACTGTTGGGAAACTCAGATGTCTTTACAACAGCAGCGACAGGAACCAACAGTTGTGATTTTATTTGCTATGCAAAGAACAAAAACAAATAAATAAATAAAGAAGTGTTACTGCGGGAACCACCCCACATTAAAGCAGTTAAAAACACATTACAGATTTAAACTGTAAACTCCATTTATTCAGCATTTTCAGTTTTTCTCTGATGTCTACATACAAGTATGTGACTTTGGCTGGGGTGAAAACCACCCAGATGCAGTTTTAGATGCTCACATATAACCCCACGACTTGGTTCTGTAATAAAACGAGCTGTTTTCCCTTTATTGGTGAGCTCATGACTGTCTGTTGAGCTCTGCTCTGATTTGCTGGTTTACAGTAAGGCACCATGATGATCACACAGATGCCACATGTCGAAACAGACACAGGCAGGAAAATAAAACGAACCTCCACGTAAATAATCTAGGTCATCATACTATTTAGTTAGCTATAGTTATGGCTATACATATAGCTAATAGATATTAGCACACTGTGAAACTTCGAGCTTAAGATGATCTGCTTCACCTGGCAAAAAGTGGATAAAGTCACATAGCATGGCTGCCACTTACAGGCTGCTGTTTGGGTTGTGATACTAACAAAGGTGTAACTTCAGTCTCTTCAGTCTTTTGAGTGTTAAACACTGATCAAAGCTGCTCAATATTGTCCAAGGCTTGAGAGTCAACTAACAACTCTGAATTAAAGTTGTCCGGGATCTTGTTAGAGACTGTGGACACTAAAGTCGCTGTCCTATTCATCAGCTTTTTGAGTTACAAACTGGCTAATAGGAAGCCAATTTCAGCCTTGTTAAACAGATAAACATCTACCCTGACAGCTCTTTGGAAAGGGTATGAAAAGTATGGACATCCCCTTCACAGTCTGGAATGATAGTCTGCCACATAGTCTGCGTGTATGAGCTGGTGTATGCAAAGCAACAGTCTAGCATTTTGAAATTGGTTTTACTCCCGTTTTACTGCCCTCTTTACAAATGCAGGATCTGTATCTGAAGTATGAGACAACAGCGTTTCACAGTTCGGTATTACAGTTCTAGGTACCGAGCTCTCCTTATACAACTACCCTAATGTAAACAGAGTTTTCCATTTTATAGCACCTTTAAAGTAACATCTCAGGCATGAGACAATGTATTTGCAACCTGTGCAGTGGTTTTATTAAACATTAAACTCGTAAAGTCACGTCTGGCTCCCGTCACCACCACTGAGACCAAAACTGACTCAACAACATCCTCTACAATGGAGTATTTCACATCAAAATCATAGTCATTGTTTAAATCTTGATGGTGCAATCATGCTGGAATTTTGTGAAATCAAATGAATTACCCTTTAACTGCTCCTTTAAATGTAATCCAGACAGAATACAGAAACACCTTAGCTTCCTTTATTTCCAGGATAGTTGACGTCTACATACAAGTATGTGACTTTGGTTGGGGTGAAAATCACCCAGAAGCAGTTTTAGATGCTCACACATAACCCTACGATCTGGCTCTGTAATAAAACAAGCTGTTTTCCCCTCATTGGTGAGCTTATGACTAACCTGATGAGCTCTGCTCTGGTTTGCTGGTTTACAGTAAGGCACCATGATGATCACACAGAAGCCATATGTCGAAATAGATACAGGCAGGAAAATAAAATTAACCTCCACGTAAATAAACTAGGTCATCATACTATTTAGTCAGCAACAGTTCAGACCGTATATACTTACACTTCAGCCTCCTTTATTTCCAGGATATTGTAGAAGTCAGCAGTCGGAATGAATGGTGGGCTGGATTTAGTAGACATATGAAAGTTGACACTGAAGTAATATACAACATATGGAGTCCAGATCAAGCGATCACATGGATTAACTCAGTTCTGAACTAACATGGACAATGTCTGGAGTCAATTAGTCCAAAACTGCAGAGCCTGTAGTAGAAGACTTCTGACTTTCCATTCGATCCTATACCAAGTAATACCACGGCTAATATCAAAATACTATCCCGATACCAATACTGATACTGATTCACATTGAAGTATGTGATTTTCACTAACGACAAATGTTTAATGCAAACAAAGAACAATAAAAAGTCTGACATTAATATTAAATAAACCTCAGAGTATTATATGTTCAGCTATTTCCCAGCTGTTTTGGGAGCGGAGGAAGAAGGCGGAAGGAAAAGTAGTTCCTATACTACACCATCATTTATGGCAGCATTTTGTTTTTGTTTTTTTTTTTCCCTTCACTGAAAGACAGAATACACGTCCCTCATACTAAATAATGAACAAATGATATCGATATTTTTGCTCCAGAATCGATTCTTAAACGCAAACCCCAGGATCGGAAGGATCGATGTATACAGGTATCGATCCGCCCACCGCTCTCTCCAAGAGTAAACAGTGAACTTTCACAGACTAGCATTGTTTCTGAGTTAGCCTAGCATGACCATATGGCATTTTCAGTGGTTTATTTAGTAACACTTGAGTAACCCCTGAGTATTTGTAGTCGAGATGCTTTGTCTAGATACTGTGTGTCACTTTTATCTGTGGAAAACAGACGAGTATCTGTTTTTCCTCCTGTTCATTCCACCATAAACAACAACGTGTCACTCTCTCCCTCACCTTTTCCAAGGTAAACGCTATTCGCACCAACACAACACAAAGCTGCCATTGGACGTTCAGTCTCATAGTCGGTTCAACACAAAGTCTCAGAAACTGGTTCATATCACAGCATTTTCTACCTTCTACATGAGCGTCCGCCGTGTTGGTCATCTCCATGAGCGTCGCATCTTTCGTCTTTCCCGTTATCCTCCTCATATTCACTCCAAAGTTCCACCGAGCGACGGCAGAATTCCGGGACGGGGGCGTTTTTTCCTTCTTCGGTAATAAATCTGGCCGAGCGCGGTCCAGTCATTAAAGCTTCATTCAGCGCTGTGTTTTAACGCTCGTTCGGCTCTCTTCACTTACGAGGCAGGAAATCCTCCCGAGCACCTCTGCCTGGGCTGCTCTGCTCCGCTCGTGCGATCAAACCGTAAAGCAGCATCAGAGGCGATGTTCTTCTTAAAGGGGAGTGGACAAGGCGTCAGTTACTTTACGTCGGCGTACATGGCTGAGATTGGGTATTAGGTGGGATTGAATTGTGCCGGATAGTCAGGGTAATCTAAATCAGAGACATTTAACGTATTTTAATATGGCACCTCTTTTTTATATCCATTCGAAAGCCTTTTCCCTGTCTCCATATGCAAATTCCCTATGTTCTAAATGGCTGCTTTGTATACGTTAGATCCGGCACATCCGGGAAATTTGGTTTGAAACACGTCCCCGCCCCTTTTTAAGTGGAAAGCAAGCGTCGCTCGCCATTGGCTGTATTCGAAATGGCACACTACCATACTGCATACTGCATACTACAGTAGTATGTACTGCATACTGCCCCCTGTGTGTACTATGCAGTACAGTAACCAGTTTTGACCTACAGTTACTATTTTGAGCTAGCTGCTGCTAACGCTGCTCAATTCACCTAAAATAGGTTTAGCCTAGCTGTTAGCCACCCTCGGCTATTTCCCTTTAAAACCGAACCTCTAAAGTGAATTCACCTTTTATTAATCTTCAGACCTGTATAGTTCAACTCTCTGAGGCTCATTCTGATGAAAACATACCCCAATACAATCACTACATCCACAGTTATACTCGGAGTTGGCTGCGTTTTGCTCCCCAGTGTTACCCACCGCCACTTTCTCTGGCTGAAGCAGGCTGAGAGCTGGTGAGGTCGCAGTGCATGATGGGATGCAGTACACCTTGAAGATAGCTCCCCCTCTATACTAGAACATCTGACTGGTGTGGTACACCATCTGGGTACCTTCAGTGTACTACAGATCTTCAATTTGATCACATAATACATAATACTTTTAGGTATATTTAGTATCCGAGTAGTATGTGGTATGATATTTCAATATATATATTTAATGTAGTAGTACAAAACTAATAGAGAACCACCAGAGCTGAATTAGTGACTTAAGGTCATTTCTAAACTAAGTCAGAGAAATATGTGTCCACTCTGTCTGGCATAGAACGCAAATGATACATGAGAAAGCTAAATTTATTCCATCTTCAGCCTCCTAGCGTCAAGGTGGTGCATTAACCCCACTAAATGATCAGAGCTGTCCTAACCAGACATCAGTTTTTATCTTACTGATTCTGTCAATTACAAGTGTCACATGCAAGTAAAAATATTTTACTTTACATATTTAATAATATTATTAAATATTCTGTGAAATATTTTACTTTTCAGTCCTGCCCTACAAATAGTACGCTAGCTAGCATTAACACTGTGCTCTGACGACTGACCTAGTCTGAGATGAGCACTTTTAAATTTGTTGTTAGTACAACCAACCAGACAGCAACTCTTCAGCATAACGCTATTCATTTATACCAGTTAGTTAAAAGTACAAGTATAGAATCACGTTTCAGCTTTCTCTTTTTCGTTATTGTCGTCTATGCAGAATTTGGGATTGTTTTCCCACACAAACAGGTACATTGTGATTCGAGATTACTCTGGATGACGATCTGATGTAGTGCTGTATGTTCAGACTGCAGGAAATTCAGATTTATTCCTAAATCAGATCTTTTGTGACTGCCCACTCTGTTATTTGTAATTGATCACATGTATTCAGGCTTTATCAGCTTGTCTGCAAGAGTTGCTGTGGTCACAACGTAGCAATCAGTAACTACAAAGCAAATCCCAGCACTACAATCACTCTGGATTTCACTTTGTCATTGTCTGTCATGTTGTGAATGGCACAAAAGGCACACTGTAATCTGATTCGAGTGAGCAGAGCGGCCGGACAGTCTGGACCTGTAAAAATCTGATTGGAATTGCATTTCAAACCTCCTCCAAATGTGGTTTGGATCCGATCTGCAAAGTTTGATTCCATGTGGTTTTTTGCTGTTCAGACTACCAAAAAAAATCCGGATTCAATCTGGATATGCCAAAATCAGATTTGAGCTGGAAGTCTAAACAAGGTGGTGTAGTCCTTAAGACACAAACTTCAGTGTCAGTGGACGGGGCTAAAGTGCTGTTGGCTGAAATGCTGGCAATGAATTACAAAAGCAATGATTTAATAATAAAAAAATTAGCAGTTTAGTTTCTATATTAGGACTATATGGACTGAGTGGCAACTGTCACATTGTTCAGCTTTAACAATGCTTACATACTACAACAAAAGCATGCTTATATGTGTGCTTATCAATATCAGAAAGGAGCCTCAATACTAACTTTGAGAGATGATATTTTGCTGTTAATATAATAATAAATTATTGGGCTTTATATTCATACTACATTATACTATATGTGGGACACAGAGTGCTTTAGACGAGAGCTCTTCTGTTGAGCACAACAGCAGTGGAGACCACCACCCAGCACTACTGATCAACCAGGGTAGTAGGCAGGTCATGGACAGTCACACAACTATCCCTGTTGGTGCACCACTAGACAGCCTCACAGCACAGAATGGGCTACACAACACATCTCTTACTGCTGCCACAGTGATACCCGTGGTGCTCCATGCTCGCCTCTCTGCATGGCCACGCTCGCCATGCTTCCACAGTCAAACAAGACAGAAGCGGGCTCTACTTTATTTTATATGAGATCATTTAAATTAAATATCATTTATACTCATAACTTAATATACTGCTATCAGTCTTTAGCTCTTGTTCTATTTCATTTTCATATTCTCTGAGCCTTAGGACACTTTAGGCCTTGTCTGAGCCCTATATTAATGTTCTAGATTTCAGCATTAATTCAGTCATTTGTACAGTCAGACTGTGCAGTAATAATAAGCTGGGGATTCTTAGGTCTCAGTCATCATCCAGTGAAGAAGCTTAGCCCAGATAGCTGTGATACATTATTTAAAAGCACATGCTGTAAGATAAAGCCCTTTAGCCTTTCCACCCCATATGCACAGAATGCCTATTAAATCCAAAGCAGTCTTAGAGCCTGCCTTAATGAAGACTTTAAGAAGTGGCTTCTCACTGCAACAGCTGGAAGTGTTCTCTGGCTGGATCTACAGCACGGACAGTGTCTCCCACTGCTGGATAGAACACGCACCACACACAGAGAGACTGTACGGAGCGCGCTATAAGCAGATCCCCGCGCTGTACAGCAGAGGGCGGTATGCGCTTCACTTGCCCCGGAGAAGAAGAGGACGAAGAAGACGGTAATCGGAGTTCTTACGTGTGTGGTATATTTAGTGTCTAGTATTTGGGTAAAGCAGGTTTATTTATATTACTTGTCTATAAATAATGATTATTGCATACTGCCTGGCAGTTCTGACTGCTGTGGTTGTCTTACGGTTTAGACAGACGTCGTTGAGTAGACAAATAGCTTGCTAGCTAACTGCTATCCTGTAGCACTGCTAGCTAGGTTAGCTAGCTCGCCTGTTAAATTGTGTGCTGAGTTAAAGTGATTCTTGCATGCAATATGTTACTGGTCATGTTGTGTAGTAATCAGTTTGGTACGACTGTGTTGTGTTTTAGTGTCCCACCACAATACACAGCATGCAGTAACAAATACGTCATTGGCTACCAAATTCATCTGGGGGCTACTACATAGATCAGTGTTGATGGAACTGGTGTAAATTGTGAGAAGGGGATTTTCCTAGTCTTTAAATCTGGAGTCTTTGTGTAGAGATACTGCACCATAGCTGTGAGAGATGAGTGGTCTGTTTACAGTAGGAGTAACAGCAGCAGTAGTAGTTGTTGTTATTGTTTTAGGTGTTTCTTTGAGAATAGTGTGGTCAGGTAATGGGTAATTAGGTTAATAACCAACATATTATCTTATGTGCATTTTAATATTTTTACATCCGAGTCTATTCTAGATTTCTTCAATTATGGTGCTAATCTGTATTGTTGGCCTTGTTCAGACAGCCGGCTGTCTATTTATTTATTTATTTATTTATGTATGTATGTATGTATGTATGTATGTATTTATTTAGTGATTTTTGCTAACCACATTGACTATGTTCAGACTGCTGGTAATCTTTTTTTTTTTTTCTGGTCTGTCGAGACACTGTTCACACTGTTGTTTGCAAGTGATCAGACTTGTGTGTCCAAACATCAACAGCCTATCTGTTCAGGTTCATGTGGTAATGATTTAGGAATCAGTAACCATATAGCAAATGCCATCACTCAGGGGTCTGACATTGTCGTTGTTTGATGTATTGTGAGTAATGCAGAAGACAAACTGAAATCCTGAGACACATCTGTAAAAACCTCATTGGAATGTCATTTTAAACCAAATGTGGCCCGGGTCTGTTCTGCAAAAATCAGTCTGGATTTGCAAAAAAAAAAATTGGGCTGGCAGTATAAACGAAGACAACACTACAAATTAAGCAAAAGGAAAAAAAATATCAAAATGTGCATAAAAATTGCTAACACATTACCAGGTCACACGATCCTCAGGGTAACACCCTGGGCAAAATTACATGTTGCTGTGCATTTTCATACTAGCTGGGCACCTTATCTGTTTATTAGCCTATAGGTCAGTGGCAAGTATTCATAATTTCTTAAACTCCTAAAAGATAGCCAAAAATTGTTCTTACGGTTATTGATGTACTTGCATAATGCATAGTGGTAAATGAAAACACTCACATGATCCACATTTGTGAGTTCTGCCAAACTGATTAGAAGCGCGATTCCAGAAAGTTTACAGATGCGCACCAGTCTGAATGCTCCGCTCACAGATTTCAAAGTGTCTGATGTCACTTGCAACGTCAGATCCCAGAGTGACGGAACTGCTGCGATTTGCTATGTAGTACTATGTACTGTTGCCTGTGTGGTTACCACAGCAGCCCATGCAGATAGGCTGGTGATGTCTGGGCACCCGAATCCGATCTGATCACTTGCAAACAACAGTGCAGACAGTCATTTCAGAATGATGATTTGATAAACAATTCAGATTAGTCTGAACATAGCTGAAGTTTTTTTCTTCATTGTTCCTGTGACAGGTAGCACGGAGGATTGTGCTGTTTACAAGGACGACCTGCGGCAACTGAACGAAATGGCAATGCTGATGCTTGATGACTCCTCCCAGAAATCTTCAGTGCTTTCGGAGCTGGAAATCTTGCAGAACCTGTGAGTCTTCAACCCCAGTAAGATACCAGCATGTGCACCAACATAAGTGAAATCTATCTAAGGTTGTGTGATCTTAGTAAAGCATAGTTCAACTTCAGAGGCTGGTAGTGGATACCAGCATGAGACTGATATTTGTCATGCCTTGATGCAGTTAGTGTGTTGTTTACATGATTGGCTGCTCTGCAGCTATTTAGAATGAGTTTACTACTTTCTAATTGTTCATTTAGCCCTTTCCCTGTATGCTAATTACATGTGCTACTATGTGATTATTTACTTTATTTAGACTAAATTTGTTTATTAGGTCGCAGGATTCTACATGTATGTGTTGTCCTGCTCCTTCATGCACTGGATTGGTTAACTGTCTGGTCCCAAGCATGACATAGAAATTTAGTCTCGTGACGTGCAAGATTCTGTGGTGGAAGTCACGTGGGAATGCAGACCTCTAGCGTGTGACATTCAGGTTTGAAGGATATATGGAAAAGGAACACTTACGTCAAAAAAAAAAAAAAAACACAAAACAAATGCCAATACTTGATCTCACACAGCTTGTGTTGTTGTTTTTTTGTTTGTTTATGCAGAGTTAAACTACACCTGCTTGTTCCACCTGCTAGTTCATATAGAAAGCCCTTTTGGAGCCCCAATATAAATGTAAGTACTCTTGGTACTTCTATCACAGGTTCTGTATTCCTTTCTGCACAATATGGATCATTTCTGTAGATACTGATAATGACTTTATTGTCCAGAAAATCTAAGTAAAAACAATGTGGTTTTATGGGTGCCAGTGATAAATGTCCCCTGCTATGTGGTAACATTCCTTGTTATGCTTTTAGATAGTCCACTTAATAGCTGTGGGATTTCCAGCTTTCAAGGCTAACCCCCTGTTGACCTTCGGACGTCCACACTATGAGTAAGTCAAAGGGCAAGGATGATGCTCTCAACAGCCTCTCCAATAGAGATGCCATTGATGTACCTGACGACCTCTCTCTGAGTGACTCAGACCCTGAAGAGTCTTCAGAGTCCTTCTGCAGAAAGATTGAAGACTTGTCATCCTCCTCTGATGAAGAAGACGATACTAAACATAGTCACGCTGTCCCTCAAGGAAAGCCCGTCTTCAGATTGAGTGGTGGGAGTTCTGGGTTCACTGACCGCAGCAAAAGCATCTTCGATCAGCTGGATAGTGCCGCAAAACTCACTTCAAATCGCTTAGCCGATGACAACGTCCTTGATGGCACCTTCGCTCGACCTGCTCCGCCATCTCCACCACTGTCTGCTCAGGGGAAGTTTGGGGGAGCCAAAAAAGTTTCTTCAGCCAAGAGAGTACCAGACTATCTGGCTCACCCTGAGCGCTGGACCTGCTACAGCCTGGACGATGTTCCTGAGACCAGCGACAAAAAGAACAGCCAAGTGGCCCATGAGTTCATACAAGGGCTCCAGGAACGTCGGAGGTCCCTGGAGGCCATGGAAGAAGCTTTCACCCCAGCCTTCAACCAGGACCACAAGAGTAGCTCAGAGCATAAGATTGTCTTCACCAAGCCTATTCAGGGGTCCAGAGATGAAGGCCAAACTGTACCCAGGGTAGAGCGAGCTAAGAAGCATGAGATTGGTTTGGTCCACTTAGATGATGGCCAGGAGGAAGACGAAGGGGGAAAGGTGGCCTCTCTTCATCGCAACTCTACATCTGTGGAGGAAGAAGAGAGGAAAAGGAAGAGGGTGTCAGAGGAGGAAGATGATGGAGAGCAAAGAAAGGCGGGTTTCGGTTGTGGAAAGAAGGTGAATCGCAAGAACTTCCGCAAAGCAGTTGGAGAAGACGATGAGGACTAGATGTCTGCAGTATGTTCAGGTCTTATCCTGCATCTCTGACGCAGTTATGGTGTAAAGGAGCACTTATAGCAGAATAAGAACTTTTGTGGTAGATAGAGCACTGATCATTTTGTAATTCGTCGATTATGAAAATACGCTGTCAGTACCAGTGATGAGAGTACCCTCGTTTTTTCTGTATTTTAATGGTGTTAATTGTTGTAAAACTGGAAAGTACTAAGAGAACATCTGATTGTCTGCAAACATTCTTTCATGAATAAATGTGATTCATTAGAAATTCATCAGTTTGAAAAAAACAAGTGAAACAAATTTTATTTGGCTTAACATTTGGAGGGTGTTGGAACAAAACACCGTGCCTGATAAAGATTTGCATGGCTGCTTGCCTGAGCTGCCACTGTGTCATGCATGTAAAGTAGGGCTGTAATTTAACCCTCGTTACTGCTGGTTAAAGGAGATATCTGTATATACAGGCTGCAGTGTGGTTTCTTACTCTGTTAACACTACAGCAGTCTTTGCGCGCAGTGGCAGATTGCTTTTTGTGGCATACAAGGCATGCTCTGTACTTCACAGAGGAGGATTTCTCAGTTGGCCAGATAACCTAAGCCAAAAGCCAGCACTGTCCAACAAGAGGAACAGTAATGGATGATCCTGTTGGACAGGCCTCACATTTGGCTTATGTTTTCGAACTGAGAAATCTTGCTTTATAAGACACCCCCTCAACATCTTGTGCAGAAGCGACACTGCAATTTCAAGAGTGTGTCAGTATATTGTGAACAGGACAATTAGAAGCTATTTTCAGTGAACAAAGTACAGCTTCCATGGTGACAGTTTAGGTCTTTCATGCCACATCATCTGGAACAGTAGGCTGGTTCATCAAAGTTCCCACTTACCCCAAATATGGTCCAACGGCTAAGGAGATTTTTATTATCATACTTTTCTGCAGTTGTACTGGAGCTAATCCAGCTAACATGCAAGACTACCGAAATCTTGTTTTGGTGGTGTGTATTATATTAGTCTTTTTAGCTGCCCTGCCGAACCAATTAGCAAACCGAGCGTGCAGAAGTATGTTTGAGATTAGGGGGAATAGTTTGGAATTTTTTCTGTTTCTTTCTAGAGAACTATTCAGTTCTCACCCCGCCCCCTATACCTACTGCCAGGAGGTTTGGTTCTGTTTCCTGAGTCTTCCTGAGTCCTAATTTTTCTAAAACTTTAACTAATTTCAGTTAATTTTATGTCCATTTAAATGGTTGATTTTGTTTTGGACCATAAAGACTATTCATAAAGTGACAGCATTGATGAGTTTGATTTTCTTGTTCCTGAACAGTCAAGTCAACTTCATTCAGGGGCGGTCTTTGACTGCTGTGTAGGGCCCCCATTAACCAGGGCCCCATGAAGATACAATCAGATATTCTGTATGTGTTGATGTCGTGTGTGTGTGTGTGT
>CM067498.1:6223408-6252587 GCA_034552555.1 Semaprochilodus insignis
TAGAATAAAATCTTGTGGTTATGGTACATTTAAAGTAAACAATATGTTTCCTTTGAGGTTATGATAGACAAGACAACTTTATTAATATAGCGCATTTGATATACACCTTCAACTAAATGTGCTCTACATAAATAAAAGCAAAAAAGAAACGCCTAAAGGAAAATCAAGACAAAATATTTAACAATGAAAAACAAATAATAATAAAAAAAAATGTTAAAACATACAAAGTGCAGTCAGAAAAAAGTGAAGTATAAGGTACATAAAAGTGGGTTTTTATTGGACATTTTACTGGAAATTAAAATATATGTTTTCTGATTTTTTTTTTCCTGGTGAAGAAAAATAAATAACTGTTTTGACTGAATTATAGATGTAGGCATTCTTGTTATCTCTGTTATTGTCTTAATCCACATGGACGTGTTGTCATTGAGCAAATAATTCAAAATAATGACTGAAGTTTTGCCTTACTTAATTACTGTACTTGGAAACAAAGTCTGGTTCCATTGACTTACATTAGAAGTAAAGTGTGTTATTTCCATCTCCTGTAAATTTGTCATTTTGGAGACATTTCAGCAGTGAAATGTTTTAAACATCATAATAGAATTTAAGATTATGGTAAATATAAGTGGATGAACTATAGCAGGACAGGATAACAGCAGCCCCGTATTTCCAGAACAATGACATTAAACAATCTTTAAGAACTCAGCAGAGATCTGTTGGTGCTCAGTGTGCAGTCTCTGAGATAACAGCTTTTCTTGTTTCTTCTGAACCGCTCCAGAGGGCCTGAGGGATCTTTTTAGACAACATGTATTTGAAACTGTGTTTTGTCTCCATGAGGTAAGCTTTTCCTAGTTTGTGTATTTGTTAATTGCCATGTTTTAATCTTTAATTCTTTATCTCTGGGAGATGACAATTCTGCCTGTTTCAGTTGGTATGTAGTCTCAGTCTTTTATTGAACATATTGATTTATTTGCATCTTAGAAAAAGCAGCAGAAGTATCTGAAGAAAATGTGGGCAAACTGGGGAGCCTTAAGACATCTCGTTTACCAGCCTGTCGATGATATCAGGTAATGGTGTGGTCTGTTGCCCTTCCTAGCAAGACCCACCCCACCTCATGTCTCACTCAATTTATTTAAAGGAATATGTGCACTTAGCCTCCAGTGAATAGTTGCACAAATAGTTGCACCCAGAAGGAATCAACCAACCGAATGAAACTTGGTTTGTAGGTTTGGCTTTGTCAAACATGCAAATGATTCAAGTTTCACGCTCGGCAACCCATGTGACGCAAGTAAGTACAGGCTTTACTGCTGTACCTGACTGACCCAACCGCCACGATTGCGGACATTCAGCGAGCAGTGATGCCCTCCATGAGACATCCTGTTAGTGGCAGCACTATTGGCAGGCGGCTGCACGACACAGGACTACATGCACACAGACCGCTACAGCGACTGCTCCTTAACACCACGTCAGCGTCACCAAAGGCTGCAATGGTGTCCTGACTGGCAGCGGCTCATCTTCAGAGACGAGTCCTGCTTTTGTCTTGGTGGAGAAGACCAACGGTTTGTTGTCACACATCACACATCCAGAAGGCCTGGTGTCACTCCACCTCCAGCCGTACCACAATATCTGCAGGAACTGTGTGAGAATATTCAAGCTGCATGGGCTGGATTATCACAGGACACCATTAGGAACCTCTACAATTCCAAACTGAGACGTCTGGCATGTTGCGTCAGCAAACATGGCGGCCCGATGCCATACTGAGAGACACTACTTCTGTATGTGTAGCTCAATAAATATTGCCCATATCAGTCTAAATTTATCATCATTTATTGTTCCTGGTAACCTTTATCTTCCTCCCCAATAGCACTGCAATCCTACACTGCCGTCTGGGTGCAACTACTACTTTGATAATGAGTGTATATTACACATCTGTTCATATAGCCTGGTGCATATTATATGGTTTTGCTGACTGTATGTGTTTGTTTCAGGGAGTATTTTGGTGAGAAGGTGGCATTATATTTTCTTTGGCTGGGCTGGTATACCCGCCTGCTGATCCCTGCGGCAATCATTGGCGTGATTGTGTTTCTTTATGGTTTGGCCTTCTTCAATACGAATCCTCTGATGTGAGTGTCTAAGAAAGATGCAGAGGGAGGGAACAGGCATGGTTCTAAATTGACAGAGATCAAATGTTGTGTCCTTTAACTGCTTCTTATTTTGGCATGCAATCTGTGTGTGTGTGTGTGTGTGTGTGTGTGTGTGCGTGTGTGTGTGTGTGTGTGTGTTGCAGAAAGGAAGTTTGCGAGTCCAACATCACAATGTGCCCAGCATGTGACATAAGGTGCAAAGTATGGAAGCTGTCTGACACTTGTGTTTATGCCAAGGTAAGAGAGCTATGTAATATAGTGAACAGTATAAACCAAACAGTTCTGGTTCTAATCTCTGCAATATCGATATGCACACACACACACACGCACACACATGACCGCACACACCATTTGTGTGCCATGTTATTAAAAACCATTGCACTGTTCAGGGAATAATTATTGGCCATCAAGTTGCTTAGCAACTAACTACTTTTCTTGGCAGAATAAATTTTATTGTTATTTTCTTAGCAATAAAATATAAAGTGTGCGAAAGTCAGAGACCATCCTTCACTTATTAAGTTTCCACTCAAAATAGCCATTAAGTGCAAGTTATTCGTTCTTTAGGCGATATTTCTGAGGAGATACTAGATAATCCGTCTGCGTAAGGCATAAGGGAGTAGAAAAAGTCGAAGGGAAACAGTGAGGAAAAAAAAAAGGTGATAAACCACCAAAACTGTCACCATCAGACAATCAGGCCTTAAAGATTGGTTCTTTAAAAGGTAGCTGAAATGAAGCTCTGTTCTGGCTTCAGATAAGTGTTTCTGTATATCCTTTCACAGTGAGAAGATGGTCGGAGTCGGTATGGGTCTGACGCTGTGGGTCTGAAAGGATGTGTAGCCGTTGAGAAGCTTTTACTGAGAATAAGAAATAGACAAAACAAAATAAAATGCAACTCAAACAAGGAAGCTGTTGGTGTTCTCCGAACAGTGGACTGACCACCCCAGAGTCCAGACCTCAGCATCACTAACGTGTTTGGGAGTACTCTAAAGCTATTGTCTGGAAATGTACTATATTTAGGGTGGTCTCTGACTCAAGCATGTGCATGACTGTGAATTTGGCACGGCTATACTTTGAGGCCTAACACCCCCTAACTGTGAAAAGTCACTGTAATGCACAGACTTGTGTGGCGTATTGCTTTTTCAACTCTTATTCTGAAGACCATTAAAGATCTTTATGTAATAACACTCTTACTGTTTAGGTGAGCCATCTATTTGATAACGAAGGAACCGTGGCCTTTGCGATGTTCATGGCTGTTTGGGGTATGTGATATTCCACACCTGTGTTCTTCCAGTCAGTCTACAACAGATATTGCTGACTGTATGTGATGATTAATGATGACCTATTTGAAATAGCCACACTGTTCCTGGAGCTGTGGAAGAGGCATCGATCCGTACACGTCTCAAAGTGGAACGTGTTTGACTGGAATGAAGATGAGGTGGTGTATCGTTTTTAGTTTTGTCTTAATCAGGAATTAAATTTCAAAGGCAGTTTTCATTCCTGTGCTAAAATATACACAGACATAGGACAGGATACAGTGAGGAATTTCATATATGGGATACCCTTCCGTAACCCATTCACGTTCCACCCTGGTATCCCACCTCTAGCCAAAGATAATTGTGATTAACAGTTGTCAAAGCTTTGTAGCCTGTGTTGAATTGTGAGAACACGAGGTGAAAACTACTGTGGAACTTTTTTTTATATATATATACAGCTGTTATGCTTGCACAATATCAAACACAACATAAAATATAAGTGTGCTGTAATCTTTGATCTGGCCACAATTTATGTAGGAGTGCTGCTGTAGGGGATATGAAAATCAATAAAACATGATGCCTCAACTTTTGCAGAACAGTGAGACTGCACTTGTATGAATGTAGTTTAATTTACCCAAATCCTTTTGCAGGTAAACCTTAAGCCTCTGCTAGAAAGGCTTTATTCAAAATGCATCACACCATTTATTGTTTTATTGTTTTATTGTTTGTTGTTGTTTTATGCCTGGTTGCAGTGTGGTAGCTTCTGACTAAACATGCACAAACAGAACAAACTTCAGACATGCTGTAATTTATTATAGTGAACTGAAAGTGTATCCACCAAAAATGGCAAAATAAAAATTGTCCTAAAAAGCAAATTATGATAAGAATTATGTGGCAGAATCAAACACTTAACAAATAATGACAATGATAATGATAATTATGAAAATATGTCATTTAAAAAATCGGTTTTATTCTTCTATGCTGGTCACCACAGGCATGTTCAAACAGTTTAAGCAGCTGTGGATCAACAGTGAAACTAAAAAAAATCTATACATTCTATACATTCTTTAGCTCATGTTTTTTAGCATTGGCTGATTTACATAATATTGACTCAAGGTCTTGAATAATTAATTAAATAATTAATTGAATAATTAATTGTGGAAGGTTTGTGGAAGAAAAATTATATATAGTTCAATATAGTATTAGGTTAATCAGTCAATGCTAAATAGCGCATTTATATATATATATATATATATATATATATATATATATATATTTGTTGCTAAAAACAGCAGTTGAGAACCATGAAGTATTACATTTTCAAAATTTGACAACTTCTAATATTTAATATCATATATTATTTAAAATCAAAACATTGACACATTACAGGCATAATGGATGTTTTTATGTTATTAAAGGCATAAAGCTAGTATGTAGCAGTGTTTGTCTACTCTGAAGAAACACATTTCACTTGATTTAAACAGGGCTTTGTTGTTGTTGTGTCCCCAGGAGGAACTGATCCTGGGGATTCTAAATGACCCTCACTGTAAACCCAAAGAGTACAAGCACTCATACCTGCGCAGCACTGCTGTTCTGTTGCTGGTCACGCTGGTGGTAAGAGAATGAATTAGTGATATTGCATAAACAGTTTGTTGATTTTGTTGATGAAAATGTGAAAGAGTGATGAGTAAGAGTGTGTGGGTGTGCGACTGATAAATGGCGAGTAGTGAATCAGTCACTCTTCATGTAACCGATAAGCCGTTATTCAGGCCGAGTTTTTTCCCCTGGACTGCAGTGATAATTACTGCTTGTAGCCAATTTTAAATGTATCTCTTTCTGTCACTGTGTGTAGCTGGTGGTGATTATAGGCCTGACCCATGCTCTGGTCATCTGCCGGGTCGTGTCAACAATGCTTCTCTCAGCTAGCTCATGGAAAGTCCTGCGTGAAAATGCCAGCCTTTTAGCAGTGATCCTGGGGGCAGTGCTGCACTACTTTACTATACAGGTCATGACTAAGGTAAGTAAAGTCAGGAGGGACCATATTCACCAAGGCAGTGGCAGTACCTCATTTGTCACAGTGATTTATTTATAAATATACACAGATATAGATACATAGATTTTCATCAAGTCGAGATGATTGTGTCTCGATTCTTTGGAGCTCTAATTATATACAGAACAATGCAATGGTCAAAGACCACCCCTCATTTATTTAATTTCCAGTCCAAGCAGTCATTAAGTACAAATTTTCAAGATGTTTCTGAACATATAAGATAATCCACTTGCATACAGAAGAAAAATGTTAAAGGAAAATAAGTGGGGGAAAAAAACAAGAATACTGGAATTCAAAAATGAATTAAATATATAAAGTAAGTAGAACTCTTAACAACCAAGTGTGTCCTGGAAGACCACTTAAACTGTCACTCTCAGATAAGAGTACTTCAAGTTTTCATATTTGAGATATAGGGGAAAATCAAGCCCCATCAAACCATCACTCCACTGTGAGAAGACACCATGGGTCTGAAAGTATGTGCAGCTGCGAAGAAGTCCAGACCTCAACATCACTCACTGTGTTCGGACCTCATGGGAGAAGCAGAAAACTTCCAAAACTGAAGTCCCCTGTAAAATATTGGAACTATAATTATAGACAAGCTATTTATATATATATGTATTTGTTGGGGCTGTTGTTAAATATACATTACTATGCAAAAATCTTGCGGACATTCAGCAATCAGTGATGTCCTCCATAAGCCAGTACCATTTGCAGACGGTGGCCCAACGCTGGACTACATGCACTAAGACCGTTCCGATGACTGCCCTTAACACCACGTCAACGTCGCCAAAGACTGCAGTGGTGTCGTGCCAGACTGTGTCGTGACTCAGAATGGCAGCATCTTCAGTGAGGAGTCCCGCAAACAACAAATCCGTGTGTGGAGGCACCGTGGTGAGTGCCAAGATGAACAGTTTGTTGTCACGCGTCACATGTCCAGAAGGCCTGGTGTCACTCCACCTCCACCCCTACTGCACAATCTGCAGGAACTGTGTGAGAATATTCAAGCTGCATGGGATGGATTATCACAGGACACCATTAGGAACCTCTACAACTCCATGTCGAGACGTCTGACATGGCGACCCGACCCCATACTGAGAAACACTACTTCTGTATGTGTGTATACAACTCAGTATATAATAATTAGAATATGAATTGTATGACTATATTTGTATTTTATATGTAAATCTATTTGTATTTTACCACCGAAATAAGCCACTTTTGCATGCCCAATAGCAATATCCTAACTCTGAGTATCTTTTGATATTGATACCAATCCAATACTGTCTTTTCCCTCTATTAAACAACTAAGCTGTTAATAATGTGTTTGTGCGGATGCACTTTGCTTAACCTAAATATCTGCATAGCATCATGCTCAAGCTGTGAAACAAATATTCTCCTCCTCTAGAGAAAATACAGAGCCCACAACATGACTCAGTTGTGCAGTACTTTTTCATTGAACGCTGAACTTGGTGATTCAGTTTAGGCTGAAGGATCATATGTGATCATACATTTTCCCCTCTGATATTCGATCCAGCCATTTTGTCCACTTTGAACCGATACCAATACTGAGTATCATATCAGCGCAACCCTATTAGATAGATAGATAGATAGATAGATAGATAGATAGATAGATACTTTATTGATCCCAAAGGAAATTTCACAGTACAGCACAGTAAAACAAAACAAAAACAAAAAGTGTTGTACAGTATGAAACCTAAGCGGGTAGGTACCGGCTCAGAAATATTATTAACTATTAAACTATAAACTATAAATAGTCCAGTACACTATGGATAAATATCTCACTTTACAATGAGAAATATATACAAGAAAGACTATCTACAAAAAATACAGATATAACTGTAGACCCGTAGAAAACATGTAAAACTCCCAGAGATAAAAAGGCAGTGCAATAATAATAAATAAATGTGCAAGGGGTGCAGATATCAGCAGATAATGACAATACTGAATAAACATAATAAACATGTGCATACATTGGTATTTAGGAAAAGTGACTAGAGTGTCCAGGAGTGCAGATGAACAGGATATACAGTAAAGTGTAATAGGGCAGATAAATTAACCTCTGATTTAACATCAGATTCAGGCCTCATCTGTCCTCTTCCCTCTTCCGACCCCACTGGGAAGAGTTTAAGAGCCTGATGGCTCTCGGGACAAAGGATCTCCTGAGTCTGTCTGTGGAGCAGCTCTGTGACAGCAACCTGCCACTGAACTTGCTCCTTTTGTCCATGATGATGGTATGCAGTGGGTGCCCATCATCATCCATAATGGAGAGCAGTTTGTGCAGTGTCCTTCTCTCATTGTTAAACCCTTAGTGTCATTAAAGTTAACTGCTATTTAACTGTGTCTCATTTCAGGTGAACAGAATAGTGGCCCTTAAGCTGTGTTCTATTGGTACGTACCAAGAGTGAGGAAATCACTCATCTCTTATAATTGAACTACTCCACCTGTCCTGTGTTTGGCTGTGGAATGTTGTTTGTTGTGTAATCTGCTCTCAGGTACTAGGTGAGCAGGTTTGCTTTTTAAGATGTTACTATCCCTGAACACTGTGCAGCGCTGAAGCGTTTAGTTTGGCTGCTTGTTTGTTTGACCTAACAGAAAGGACTCGCTCAGCTGCGGCCACTGAAAGGAGCTTTACGGTGAAGATGTTCACCTTCCAGTTCTTCACTCTCTTCTCCTCGCTTATCTATGTGGCATTCTTCTTGGGCAGGTGATTTATTCATGTATCAGATTATTAATCAGTCAGCAGCTTTATCAGATTTGCCAGTCTTTGAACTGTGTGTGATAGACAGTGGTGTAAATGAAGTCAGTTTGATAATGATTCAGTGCATCACAAAATCTCAAATTCCGATAATCAGTTATAACTTATCCCAAATTTGATTTCTTCGTTCAAGATGCATCGGTGTATTTGAATCTACACCTTCGTACTGATGCATCATGTTGCACTGATGCATTTATTCACGCCTACCAGCATATGATCTGGCTGTTGTCTATGTGACAGACAGCACTGCATGTACTACTAAGTAGTCTCTTGTTTCTTATTCAGGATTAATGGCCACCCAGGGAGGTATGTGAGGTTAGCAGGGAAGTGGAGACTGGAGGAGGTAAGGTTTATAAACTTTATGTATATGAAATGTAATAGTTTCTGTTCTGGAAGAAAATGTACATTGGCATGCTTTAGATTACAGCTGTCCCTGATACACATGCGCCAGTGGTATATCTAGCCGCTTGTAGCTGAGGTCATTTGTCTTTTCCAGTGCCACCCCAGTGGCTGCCTTACTGACCTTTTCATCCAAATGGCCATCATTCTGGTCCTCAAACAAACCATCAGCAACATTTTTGAGTTCACTGGACCGTAAGTGTATTAATCAAACACTATTTGCATTGCTGCTTTCTGGACACGTGCATTGACCTGCTAGACAAATGTAAATGGGCAATGAATTATTCAGTATATTGTCATAACACTTCAGGTGAATCCTGCTCCATAGAAGTGCCATAAGTATGTCATGTTACTAGGACTGGCATAATTGGCATACAACTATGTCATGATGGTTAATTAGATTATATAGACATGTGCATGTGGCATAAGCTTTCGTAGCATCAAACCTAAAGGCATATTGTTGATAATGGTAACGATGCTTGTGCTATGACATGCTTATGTCAGTCTTATGTTGCAGATCTCTAATAAAGTGTTAAATCATTGG
The DNA here is from genome assembly GCA_034552555.1 of Semaprochilodus insignis. Classification (NCBI taxonomy): domain Eukaryota; kingdom Metazoa; phylum Chordata; class Actinopteri; order Characiformes; family Prochilodontidae; genus Semaprochilodus; species Semaprochilodus insignis. Next base: position 6,232,572 of record CM067498.1, read on the forward strand.
TTGTCATTTTCACAATTTTCATAAAAATGCTGGAATTTACCTTCAGGGTTTTCTTAGTCTTAATTGTCAACTTGCTGTCCTGTTTTAATGACCAACGTGTCTCATTCCTTCCACCCTAATTTCATTGTAGTTGGCTTAAGCTTTGTGTGAAGCGAACCGCATTTAAGAAGCAGCTCAGAAAGTGTGGGAACTGCTACCGGAAGGCGTGTCGAGAAGACGGTGCCGACATTGAGCTGTGTGACATCTGCAATCTCCGGGATTGGCTGAGGAACTACCATCTCAGTACCGTTAATGCCTACAGCCTGTTTAATGAGTTCTTGGAAATGGGTGGGTGTGTTTGAACAACACTTCACAGTCTTTCTAGTTTTCTATCTCCTGTGACCCATTTGCATAGAGATCACCTTCACCTGCTGAAAACACCCACTCAGTCCTTCTGTGAACAATCCCATTATGTTGTTTGGTCTGCCTTGAAAGGGCTGAAGTCCCATTAGCGCTCATAATGCTTTCTCTCCACTCCGCAGTGATTCAGTTCAGTTTCACCACCATCTTTGTGGCTGCATTTCCGCTGGCGCCATTCCTGGCATTGATTAACAACATATTTGAGATCCGACTAGACGCCATCAAGATGCTGTGTCTGGAACGCCGCCTGGTGCCAAAGAAAACCAATGATATTGGTGAGTCATAAATGTATGGCCGCACGTATAGCATCCGGTCAAAGACTGCAAGCAATGTAATATTTAAGCTTTAAAATTGTCATTGAGAATGACTGAAATGTATGGTGTAACTTGAGTATGAATTATATTTTCTTTACACCTCTGTAGTGAATTTCAATACAGATTCTCGTCTTTCAGTTGGTACTGCATTTATCTTTGCAGGTAATATAGGAGATAAAAACGTTTTGAATATGACGAGACCTCGTCATCATCCAGGGTTCCACTGGTTAATGTTAGCTCATTAGCTTCTCTGAAGAGGGAGCTTCCATTACCCAACCGATATGAAGACTTAATGAATTCCTTTGGCAGCTTTTGCATAAAAAGGAATGTTTTTTATTTTTTAATCTCTAGTGCTGTTACCTAAAAAGTAAGCCTACAGCCTATGCATATACAGGCTGAAGTCATGTGGGTTACGGATGCTCAAATACCAAAGGTAGCCTAAATGCACATCCCTAGTTTAAGCCATGTTAATGTTATTTGTCAAAGTACATGGACAAGACTCAATACCGAAAGGCCACTGAAGTCTGGAGATGGGCCCAAACAAGAACCTGCGAGTCTAAGCCACTCTTCTTTATTGGAAAGATTAATCGTGCCGTAGCTACCAGGCATTGACACAAAGCTGGTATGTTTTGTCCTACATACATTTCTACCCAAATAGCATTGGGTCCTCTGAATGATGAGGTTGGTTAAGAGTTGTAATGCAAAAACTGCTACATCAATACCTGATACCTGAGCTAACACTGCTCCATATTTAACTTGGCTCACAAGTAAATCTAATGCAGTATTTCAACCCTGTTATGTAGGCTACAAATCCATAAACCATGTAGCCTTTTGATGAAGTTGCCAGGCATGTTATATCAAAGCAAAGTGCTGGCACTAACAAAGCTGACTCATGGAGGGCATCACTGCTCGCTGAATGTCTGCAATTGTGGCTGTTGGGTCACTTCACGCATGTCAGACAGTCCGTCAGTTCTCCCTCTCCCTGATCTTTCATGTCACTGGTGCATGCCTTCTTCTATCCACTGCTGCCAACAACGTGCTGTGGTAACATCCACACAATACAATGATAAGACCATCCTGTCTCCCTACGATGCCAACTTTCCAACTCTCTCCAACTCTTCCAACTGCTCAAATTGCTTTTGAACTCTTCTCTGAGGCATACTTCGCTCGCAAAGGATACTACTAACACAACAGCACGAGTCAGAATAGGTGCAGAGTCAGTCAGGTGCAGCGTTAAGGCCCATCCTTGCTTGCGTCACATGCGTGGCCAAGAGTGAAACTAATCATTTGCAAAAGTTCAAACCTAGCCACCAAGTTTCATTCCTATCGGTTGATTCCTTCTGGATGCAACTTTGTTTTCAATGATGAGTGTGTTTCCTTATGTAACTACCCTTGTAATTTCATTTTACTAACTTCATATTTACATATTCAATATTTTGGACAAATTCATTCAGACTTTGCTGATTTGTTGTCTTTGTGTTTGTGTGTGTGTACGCTCAGGCGTGTGGACCAAAGTATTGGAGGCAATTGGGGTGATGGCCGTCATTGCTAACGGACTAGTGATCGGCATCTCGTCTGAATTTGTCCCCCGTCTGGTTTATCGCTATCGTTTCGGACCATGTGCCAACGGAACAGCCACTGACCTGCAGTCAGTACCCATTAATTAAGCCATTATGTTTTTGCTGCCATCTGCTGACACTCCTTACAATGCGCCACAGCGTGCACAAAGCTTCTGTTACCTGCTAGAAGATAAACAGGCTTGATATGTAAAATAAACCCCATAAAGTGTGCTAGGCTAAGTTTACTTTTAAGAGATAAGGCTAATTTGACTTCATATCTACGTGCCAGAAAGGGGCCATTGTTGTTGACTGTCTGCAGTCATGTTTAAGAGAGCTGTTGAATTAATTTGCTGTTTCTATCAGGTGTATGGCGGGCTACATTAACTACACCCTCACCACCGCATATATGTCAAATGAGAATGTGCAGAAAGACTTCACAGACGACCAGATGATGTTAAATGGGTTTAATGTCACTCAGTGCAGGTGGGATATTGTGCATCAAAGAATGTTTTCTTCTTTTATTTGCACAGACAAAAATGTTAAACTGTGAAATGATGTGTTAAATGCATTTGTGTTAGTAACAGTCAGTAAAACCTGTGTCTGCATTAAAAGAACATTCTAGCGTTTTTCAACATAATGGTCTGCGGGGACTGTAGCATACTGTCCGAACCCGTTTACCATGGTCAGTAATTCCGCTGTACTTGTAGGGGAATTGTGAGAGGCAGTGCCCCCAGCACGAACAAAAAATTTGATACCTTGTGGAATATTTCGTATTTATTAGATGAGCGCTTATGAATGCTACCCTGATGACATATTTACTAGCAGGAAACTCAACGAGCCCCGAATTTACAAGTTGGGGGCGTGTCAACAAAGAAGCAACAATAGCCACTGATAGTTATGCTGTAAACTTGCTGTGTTTTAGTTATTCATCCACATATGAAAATACAACTATAAGCACGTGTTATGTGATGCTTAGAACTGGATAAAAACCATTACTCATCTTCATAAGTATCTTCTGCTTGTCAGACTTATGAACAGGCTCTTTAATGAAAGAAAAACAAACCAAAACAAAAAAGCATTATTTGAAAAAGAATCATGTAGCTATTTTGCTCAATTTCATCAATTTCATTAATTTCATTCCTGACCAAAAGTGATACAACACAAATTAAGTCTTGCTTGCAACCCCCAAAGTTAAGCTGGAATTTTCCAAGGATGACTTGAAGGCAACAAAAGGCATATGATAGCCAGAGTAGGGGAATATCACCAAAATGTCAAAATGTCTAAGTAGATTTGTGGTTGAGATGTAAACAGATTCATGTAGAGTTGTTTGATATGAAATGATTCAATGCTGAGAAACATACACATTTATTCATGGTGGTGATGGTGACAGGAACCAGGGGCCGCAATCTCTAGAACAGAAATACAGAAATAGCTGCACCCAGAAGAAAGTGTAGGATTGCAGTGCTATTGGGAAGGAAGATAAAGGTTACCAGGAACAATAAATGATGATGAATTTAGACTGATAAGGGTAATAATTATTGAGCTAAACATACAGAAGTAGTGTCTCTCAGTATGCACTGGTGTGCAGTATGGCGTCAGGCCGCCATGTTTCCTATACAACACGTGTGTCAGCATGGAGTTGTAGAAGTTCCTAATGGTGTCCTGTGATACTCCATCCCATGCAGCTTGAATATTCTCACACAGTTCCTGCAGATTGTGGTAGGGTTGGAGGTGGAGTGACACCAGGCCTTCTGGACGTGTGACGTGACAACAAACCTTTCATCTTGGTGCCGAGCATGGTGCCTCCACACACAGATTCGTTGGTCACCACCACCAAGAAAAAGTGGGACTCGTCACTGTAGATGACCTACTGCCATTCACACTCCATTACAGTCAGGCACGACACCATTGCAGTCTTTGGCGATGTTAATGTAAAAGTTAACGTGCGTGCATGTAGTCCTGCATTGTGCAGCCATTGTGCTGCCAATGGTGCTGGCACTAAGAGGAACCGTCTCTGCTCGCTGAATATCCGCAATTGTGGCGATAAGGCCCGTCCTTGCTAACATCACATGCAGTTTCATTCCTGTCAGTTGATTCCTTCTGTTTTTTTGTTTGTTTGTTTGTTTGTTTGTTTGGGGGGGGTTTTGATGATGAGTGAATGCATCTATCCAAAATAGTTAGTGAACCACATGTCTTCTAAAAGTTTATATGTAATGTTAATAACAGTAAAATAATACAAAGTGATCTTTAAAACAAAAATGCTTCAGGAACTATTTTGCCTTACAATACCCTGCATGTGCCTGTCTTAAAAAAAAAGAAAAAACTACAAACCAAGACCTTCTAAAATGATGTCCCAGTCCCAATGTCCCTGTCCTGCAGATGCCACAGGTTAAAAAGCTAGGTTGAAAAACGTCTGAGTGTTCCTTTAATGTTATGGTGATATAATATAGAGTTATGCTTAATGGAGTTACCGCCAGGTGAAGAATAGCTTGCTATGAGAGACTTCTGTAAAGAGTTTTTTTTTTTTGTCATTCTCCAGCTACAAGGACTACCGCAGTGAGGTGGACCAGAGTTACACATCCCAGTACTGGCTCATACTAGCTGCCCGCTTTGCCTTCGTTATCTTGTTTGAGGTATGTCAGTTAGGCCTGTAAATGACACTATGCCATATTCTCAGTGATCTGAGTTTCTTGTTTATCATGCTGTTCATTTCTTTCTTCGTCACATACTTCAGACACCTCACAGTGGGTGCATGCCTGCTAGAGGGAAACTTATTCAGTACAGACAAATAAAGGCAATAATGGGTGAAAGCTAGAAAGGGCCAGGTAGCATTATCCAAATGGGATCATGCTAAACATTCCCTACTAGCTTTTACTCCATGAACACTTAGAAGGAGCTAATTCCTCTCGTCATCTCTGCAGCATGTCGTGGTGATATGCAAGTTCCTCGTTGCCTGGTTTGTGCCTGATAACCCCATCCGGGTGAAGAACCATAGGCTGCAGGATAAACTGGACAGACTAAAAGAGGAACTGCGGTGAGTGCTTCGAATAGAATTACTTGGGACTCTTTCTTCTTCTTTTTTTCCTCTCACTTTTTTTTCCATTTCGTTTTTTTCCTCATGTCATGCCACTGAATGGACGTTTACCTTCTGTTGTTTTAGGGAATTGAGTGCAAGATTTGACAGCAGGTCTACAGACGTTTAATCAATGAAGGACTAACTTGACAGCTCTTGAACTGAAGCCTAGAAAAGGACTTTATGTGCACAGAGACTGGATGTGACCAGAGATGTGACGGGACGATGAGAGATGTGGATTTAAGCCATAATTTACAGCTCGACCGGAGGTTGGAAGCCTTTTGCCATGCTTTATGTTTGTCTATTGATTTGCTTAACATTTTCCTTTTGCAGTCTGAAGTGAGGCTTAGGAAACAGTCCAGAAGATTCCTGAACCTTTTTAAGACGTTTTCAAACTTTTCAAAAGATTTGTTTCAGCCGCTCACGTGGTGGGAGATGGCCGTTTCAGTAAGCTTAGCAGTGAAGGTTGGCTTTTTCTCTGTATTACTGGAAGCTTAATAGTGGTGGAGTAAGATGGAGTTTCAGAGGAGAGCCAGCAGATCTACTGTGCTTTGTGTGTGCTTTTTGCTCTAGTTTGGCTTGCACAGTGGTTTGATATGTTTATAGGGGGTATTGATATGCTTGTTTTCACCGCACCCTGTGAGGCGATGGCTTCTCAAGCTGAACACTTCCATTCTCTTTGAATAATCTTCCTTGCTGCTTGTTTTTCTGTACTGTGAGTAAGTGAAGATGCTTTGACACCCATCACTGCCTGCACAGGGGCGATCACCTCTTTGTCAGACGGATGATAACCTTGTCAACACCGGTTTGTCTGCTTTGGAACTGGAACTCTTTTTATTGGATGCTGGGCAGACTCCCTCTAACATTAAAGACTGAAAGACCAGCGATGGATGAAACCTTCTACTTCTTTTTTACGCTTCGTGTAATGTGCCATGCTAGTGCCTTAATGGATCTCAGCTCGGTTTGCAATTCACAGTTTTACTCTGAAAGTGTCATGGTGTATTGTGTGCACATGAAGGGATATATATATATAAATATATTTTCGGCTTGTTTAAGTGGAATTTGATCACGGATGTCGCTGTATGGATGTATTACAAGAGCTGTACAAATGTGAAATCATTCTTTCTGTTGCATGGACAGGGTTCCATGCAGCCTGCACACGACCTTCTTCTCACAATGTTCTTAATTGTGATTTACAATCAGATATTTTCTAGCTATTCATTTTAAATAGTTCATATGATGCCTTTTAAAGGTTTTGCAGAGAATTCGTTTGATATATGATGCTTTGAATGGTGTTAATATTGTTTTCCAATTATGTAACACTCACAACTACATTCTGTTTATATCTGCCTATAGTACCGTGTTTTTCAACATTGTGGAATGTGGAATTTAATGTGGAAAGGTGCTTCAGTATATAAACGTTTACTGCTCGTTTCTTGGGAATCTGACCTTTAAGTCAACCTGAAATCATCAAAGTAGACATAATTTAAAAACAGGGTTCTTTGAGCTAAAAACCCTTCTGGGTTCCCCAAATAGATGGCTGTGGAACATGTTACTGAAGAGCAATGTTCATAAGGTACAATATCAGTTAATAGTTTATATATACTGTATGTATATATATATATATATATAAAAAAATTTTCCCTAAGCAATTTTGGACCAATTTTATTGGTCTGTCCGTCATTAATATTCACAATTAGATTAAAAGAGAAGTTTTTTTATGCAATAAAATATATATTAGAGGTAGAGATATGGCAGAAATATAATACTGTAATACATTAAGAGTATATGTTGTATTTCAGGATGTGTACTGTTTCAGACATCTCATCAGTTGGAACTGTTAAGTGTGAGCCTGCAGAGTCTTTAAGATCACCAACAACATCCATTTAGTTGGGTGTTCTTAAGCTTTTGACTGGTACTGTAAGCCTACGTCCACAAATATTTATAAATCCTTATTCCAAGAGGTTTCTTCTGTCATCTGGCTACTTTAGCTAAGTTTGATCAACATTGGCAAATGTAACCTGTATAGGAATAACCATTCATAAACATTTATGTAGGGTCATGTCATTATGTCACACTTATGAACACTGCTCTACAGTAAAACGTTACACCTTTTTCTAATGAGCATCAGCTGTCATAGCAGTTGCTGAAGTGAAATGACACTGAAATTGACAAAAGCAGCCTTTATGACAAGTGACGCTTGTAGCAATGAGAGCTGATTGTTTAAAGAACCTCCATATCATATATAAAGCACTGGTCTCCAGCCTTCCTCTTGGAGAGCTACTGTCTTGCAGAGTTAAGTTCCAGCCTACATCTATCTTGCTGCACCTCTGCTCACCTCAAATTGGTGCATCTGATTCAACCAATCAAGAACTTATGAAGAAGTTGGAGCAGCTGTGGCAGTTTGTCGTGGGAACTAGACTCTGCAGGATGATAGCTTTGCAGGAGGAGGGTTGGAGGCCACTGATCATGAGAAGGTGCTTCACACTTACACATCTCTATTACAAGGATGGTTCTTCTAGGAACCAAAAGTGGGTCTTCTATGTTGTCGCTCAAAGAACTCTTTGAAGCACTTTAATTTTGAAGAGTGTAGTTTATGTTCCTGAGTGTATTAAGCACAAATTAATATCGTATACACTCATCATCAAAAGGGTAGTTGCACAAATAGTTGCTCCCAGAAGGAATCAACTGACCAGAATGAAATTTGGTGGGTAGGTTTGACATTGTGAGACATGTGAATGATTCAAGTTTCACGCTCATCCCGCTTGTGAAGTAAGCAAGGACGGTCCTTATCGCTGTACCTGACTGACCCAACAGCCACGTTTGTGGACATTCAGTGAGCAGTGATGTCCTCCATGAGTCATCCTGTTGGTGCCAGCACCTTTGGCAGACAGCTGCACAACGCAGGACTACATGCACGCAGACCGTTACGACAACTGCCCTTAACGCCACGTCAACGCCACCAAAAACTGCAGTGGTGTCTGTCATGACTTAGAGTGACTCAGAAGGGCAGCGGGTCATCTTCAGTAACGAGTCCTGCTTTTATCTTGGTAGAAATGGCCCCGTGGTCAGCACCAAGATGAACGGTTTGTCACGCGTCACATGTCCAGAAGGCCTGGTGTCACTCCAGCTCTGCCCCTAACGCACAATCTGAAGGAACTATGTGAGAATATACAAGCTGCATGGGATGGAGTATCACAGGACACCATTAGGGACCTCTAGGGAACTCCATGCGTTAGCAAACATGGTGGCCCGACACCATACTGAGAGACACTACTTCTGTATGTGTAGCTCAATAAATATTGCCCATATCAGTCTAAATGTATCAGAATTTATTGTTATTGTTCATATTCCTTCTGAATAGCATTGCAATACGACACTTCCTTCTGGGGGCAACTATTCTTTTGTTTGTGAGTGTATCATATCATCTATGATTTCTATGATTTGTGATCAGAACTTTTTGCCTATGAGTATCTTCTGATTACTGATGATGTTGTTGTGCATAGACGAATGAGGAAAAAAAAAATTATAACCAATGATGCTTCACCTCCCTCTCCCACCACCCACACCTATCATGAAGTGAAACATTCAGAGCTCAGAGACCCTCCGAGATGCAGTGTTTCTCTGAAATGCATTGTGTGTTATGGTTTCCAATTCACATGGACTTTTAAACCTCCACATGGGAAAGGGACTTCTTTGACTGTGACGCTGATTGTAATGTGCAAGTCAGGCACTTGTATTGGCTGTGTTCAATTGCAACTTAGTTGCTTGTAATACTTTATATCAGCTGGAACATATTTCTAAAATATTTTTGATATTGTCATCTCGCTATGTACATACAGATGCAGTGCTATACGTTACTGCTTAAACATTTGGGGTCACTTATAAAAAATATTGTTATTCAGTAATTACTATTATTATATAATGCATATTGAAATGATTGAAACTAGACATCAGAAAGTTAAACTTACACTAATTCACTTGTTTACAGTATTTTGGGAACAACAAAGTTATAAAAATAATAAGCTATATAAGCTATAATTGACTGTTAATTGGAATTTGTTGTCACAATAATTGTATGAACGGCTGTTTAATTAGTGAGATTTGGTTATGGGTTTTCTAATATGAAGCACTGTGGATATGGAGTTCACTCTCTCAAGGTGGTACAGGTTTCTCAGTTATCATGAAATCACTTCCAGCTCTGTTTATCATCAAAAATATCTTTATTTAAAACTGAATTTGAAGCCAGTTAGAAATTAATTTCATCATTTTATGCTCATATCTTGAAAAAAATTGGTTGACTATGATTGAAATCAATGACCCCAAACTTTTAAGCCGTACTATACATTGACAATGAAGGGTTTACATCACTGGATTTGCACAATAAAGCTATCAAACCCCCTCTTTCACTCCTCAGTCTCCACAAGGTGTCAGTGTTACTGCGTTTGAGCTTAAACAGTGTTTTCCTCAGATGTTTGTGTCCTGCTGTTCAATTCCATGGTTACTGCTGAAGTGGGTGTTGCTCCCTTTGTCACTCGAAACACAGTTTCCCTTTTAAGAAAGAGAGCCGCAAACCAAGATATTTCACACACTCACATGATGCAGGTTATTAAAGTTTATAAGGTCTTAATCTCTGCCAGTTCCTGCCAAACACAGCTCAGATCTTTGATCTGCAATAAAGTTTATCCAGTTACCAAGCAATCGCAATTACAGAGCTTTATTGGAATAATCCTGCTGGGTTTTCTGTGTACAGAACTGTGCGTTGCCCTTCATGTGTTTATTTTCTAGTCAAATCGGCCTTTAAAGGAGCAGTGTGTGAAATTTAAGGGCAGGGTTTCTACTGGTAAAATTTCCCTGGGGCTGCCCACCATGGCAAATCAATCAATCAATCAATCAATAAATATCCCCGCCCCCATCCTGCCCCCTTGTGCATGCAATACAGATTTCAGTGGCTAACAGCACTTATAGACTGTATTACATGTGTTTTCCAAGAGAAAGAAAAACAGAGATAGGTAAACAGAGCAGGCATTTAGTTATTAGGTGGACAGCACATCTCTCTCCTTGCTCTCGTAGGCCCAAGCTGACCTCTTATCCCGACTCTCTTCCCTTTCAGTAACAGCCGTTCAGTAACTACTACCTGAGCTTATCTGCGCCATTTATGGCTGCCACTTTTCTGTGGCTGCAGCAACATGCTGTACGTCTCTTACAGACTGGGAGAGACTCACTTCTCACAACAAACTCACTAAGCTAGACTGATGCTGCATTCACATGTATGTGGTAGATGGATGACAACAAACCAGGTATTTCATTGTTTTCAATGGAGCCACAATGGAAAATTCTGCCACCACAAGCTACAGCGTTCCACAGACCACAGCGGTGAACGGGTCGCTCTGTCAAGAGTTCAGTTTGTCCAAATTATGCTGTCAACTGCAGCAGTGGAATAAACTGCATGTTGGCTTTTCTTTGAGAGTTTAACAACAATCTGATAACGCCTCTGATAACGATCCATCATGCTACCATCATGGCAACGTTTGTGTGGCTTCGTCGGCTGCGTACTGCTACAATGTTTTTTTCAACCCAAACATGTGAACACACCAGCATGAGTCCTGTACACAAGTGTAGTTAGACTGTTGTTACATTGTTGATTGGAGACAAGCAGTGGAGACGATTGAACTGTTGAGAACAGATTACTAGCCTATATTACTAGCCTGTATTAATTCATATGATTATGTACAACAATAATCTGATGTCTGCGCTCCTCTCATGATCCAGAGGAAACACTGCTAAGCATACAAAGACGTTTTCATGGGTGTATATTGGCGGATATGATTACAAATTTTTGTGTCCATTAATGAACCCCTTAGATCTACCTAGGAGCGGGTCATCTTCCAACAGAGGAACATGTTGTTTCAGTAACCCAGAGGAGGCAAACTACTCACTGACCGTAGAGAGAGTCTTTCACATTTCACAGTTTTGATGTTGAAGCGGCAGCTTGAATTTGGTGGCACTATAGCACCAGCTGGACGTTCAGCACTTAGATTCTGGCACTGACAATCAGCTTCATGTTCTCCAGCTTAATGTTCATATTTTCTCGCTCTACCCTAAATGGTACAGGTGCACCAGAATTCAACCACTGCTGTTCAATTTGACTAGAATTATTTTAAGGTGGAATGGAAATATTCAAGCAAAATGCTGGAGAATGTCCTCACAAGAAAATGTTAAAAGTGTTTTGATGGCCTAAGTCCGCTTATCTGGGTAAGAAGTGATTCGTTTTGAATTAACATTAAAAACACAATCAAATCTTTACTATGCTGTGCTAATGATAGGAGCTTGCTAGAGAACAACTGCTCAAGGGATGGAATAAATTTCTGGAACAGCGGTGCTGGATAATTATGTAGTGTTGTGAAGTTTGAAAACCCAATTTTCGGCAAATGGAGCATCATATTTATCGTGTAGCACAGCAAAGGAGGCTGAATCCTCACCATTAAAGAAGCAAAACCATCCCAACAAGTCTAAAGCAAGAACCTGGGAAAGGAACAGCAGTAAACCTATTCTCCGCTGTAGTTCTAGTAAAGAGGCGGGTAGGGGTTCAGTAGGGTGCAGTATGCAACCTCACCACTAGAGGTTACACACTACTCCTTTAAGTACATGTTCTTAATTTTTCAAGACATATTTCTGATGAGATTGGATATAAAATGAACCACCATGTAGACCAACAAAACTGTTAGAATCAGATAAACAGTGCTTAAAGCTTTCATCTTTGAGAAAGAGAGGAGAAGCAAATGAAAGCTGTAAAAAAACAAAACACACCAAATACTGCAACAGTGCAGTTTATAAACAAACAAAAAAACCAATAACAAACAAACAAACTTTTTTTTTTGCTTTTTTATGGCACTTTATACTTAAATGAAGTCTGACTGAAATTTAAACACAGGATTCCAATGAGTCATGGAATTTCTGGGATATCATGGAATTTTCAGCAGTCTCTTCCAGACATGCAAAGTCAGGAGATATAAATATTTTTTGGGCCAAGTCATAGAATATCTGAAAATTAAGTTTGCAACATCTCTGAATTTATTAGCTGCTATTTGTCAATGTATTATACACTCATGTCACACCTGCTGGTTCTCTTCTCAGCCCTGATCTCCCGGACTCCTTTAACCCTTAATCCACCACCTGATGACGTCACTGTCACATGTCCGCCATCTCCCAATCACATTCCATTTTCTAGATCCGAGTCACCCGAGTACTGATCAAACACTTGTTGTTAATCTAGTCTGTTTGTACAAATACTCCTCTCTCACACTGCTCATTGCGAAGTATTGCCACTCTGTGCTTACTGAGCGCTTCTCTCTGCTATTACTCTTATTTCCTACTCTGGTTTTGACTTTATTCTGATTTGCTGATTTGCTCTTTCGTCTTTGCCCTTTTTGGTACTTTTGTTGGTCTGATTGTTTGCCTGGTTTTGACATCCGCCTGTTTCTTCACTCTGACTCTGTCTTGCCCTTCTGTTATGTCCGCTTTGCTCTTGTTGCTGCTGTGGTTGATTACAAATCTGTTAAATAAACCTCGCCTTGATTTTAGCTCAGCGCTCCTCACAATCTGTTTGTCCACGAACACAACTCATCATTCAAAAACAAGTAGCACAAATAGTTGCACCCAGAAGGAATCAACACCATCAGTCGACCATGCCTTCCATGAGTAACCCTGGTAGCGCCAACACCATTGGCAGACAGCTGCACGATGCAAGACTACATGCATACAGACCGTTAGAACGACACCAGGCCTTATCACTATTAACATCGCCAAAGAGTGACTCCAGACGACCAAAAAATCTGTGTGCGGAGGCGCCGTGGTCAGCACCAAGATGAATGGTTTACGGTCACACATCACACGTCCAGAAGGCCTGGTGTCACTCCATCTGCAGGAGCTGTGTGAGAATATTCAAGCTGCATGGGATGGATTATCACAGGACACCATTAGGAATCTCTACAACTCCATACTGAGACGTCTGGCATGCTGCATTAGCAAACATCGTGGCCTGATGCCATACTGGGAGACACTACTTCTGTATGTGTAGCTCAATAAATATTGCCCATTTCAGTCTAAATGTGTCATCATTTATTGTTCCTGGTAACCTTTATCTTCCTTCCCAATAGCACTGCAATCCCTCACTTCCTTCTGGGTGCAACTATACTTTTGACAATGAGTGTATTTTCACACGTTCCCATATAACTTGTTATGGTTATTGGATGTTTCCACCCTCATTTATCCCCTTTCTACTGGCCAAACGGCCGTCAGTTCAGTCAAGATAATGCACCACGTTTAAGCACTGAAACCTTTTGTGCTGAAAACTAGTTCAGGTTTAAATAGGGTGGCTGTTTTTTGTCTGCTCAGCAGAAAGACAGCCTGCTTTTTTAAAAGCCTGACTTTTGCGCACCTCTGCTGTTTCACTACATCTGCATCTTGCTGTGGGAGAAATTTCTAGAATGAGTCAGACGAGCAGTAAGTCTGGATTCCAGCTTGATTTCAAATGCATGTGTGAGTTTGTACTCTCCTGTGCAAAGTGAATTTGGCTGTACCTATACTATGTGCGTTAAGTAATCATTTCTGCTGCTGTCTCTTTAACTGTTACGAAACTTTGTAACTGTGACCAGCATGGAGTGCTTTATTTATTTATTTTTTTAGTCTTTTTTTCTCCCTCTTTTTCCGGAACGCATATTTCTACATGTGGTGTGTGAGGGGCTTTTTCACTGGGATAAACATACTTGGCGAGCTCCGCACAAACCAAATACTCATCAAAACAGTTTTACAGTTGACTGAAGACGCTTATTTTCAGTAGTTTGTGTGACACGTCTCTCAGAATAAATAGCATCTCTTTAAAATGCTCAGTGGTCGCTTTTCCCTACCCAACTAGTCCAATGCTCTTCTAAAAAAGGTGTGCCAGAAAGGGATCTTTGGAGCGATGCCAAAGAAGAGCCACTTTGGTTCCCTAAAGAGCCTTTCAATGTATTGTTCTTTGTAGAACAACTGAGATGTGTGAGTACACATAAACTCTTAAAGCTCCAGGGAACCTAATTAAGTTAATCTTGTTCCTCTNTAAATATCTGCTGTATTTCACCATATTTCTCTCCTCTCCATGTAAACCAGGCGATGCTAATCTTGGATAATGCTTCCATAAGCAATCCCCCAGCCAATCACAAGCCTGATGTCTCTTGCCCCGCCCCCATAAAACAGTTACAGAGCCAGAGAAACTTGGTGAGCTAAAGCTAACGAACATAACCAAAATCTAGCAAGTTAGACCTCCTGTCTATTTGTCCGTCTGTCCATCTGCACGTCTGTTTACGAGTTCCTTTGCGCTTCATCTATCTGTTTGTTTGTCCGTTCCTCTGTCTGCACATCTGTTTGTTTGTGACTTTTCCAAGCAGCTAGCATCACAAAAGCGTGTGAGGAGCAGGCTAGGAGTGTTGAGAAAGAATCCAAAGAATAGTCACGCAAATAGTTGCACCCAGAAGGTTGCAACTACGAATCAGCCGACAGGAATGAAACTTGGTGGGTGGGTTTGACATTGTGAGACATGCAAATGATTCAAGTTTCACACTTGACCGCACATGTGATGTAAGCAAGGACGGGCCTTATATCATTTTATAACTCTCTATATGTATGTGACCTTCATTAAACTCATAGCAATCAAGAGAATCTAAACAAACAGCACACAAAACATCGGTATATGGTCTTTCATTCATTTACTGAACAAAGTGGTCCAACATTGAATGTACGTGTTGACAAAAGCATGTGAACCTCTGCTTTCAGGAACTGGTGTGACCCCTTTCAGCAGCAATGACCTCAGCCAAATAGTTCCTGTAACTGTTGATCAGCCATGCCTTTTAACAGGACCAATGTTGTCATATGCCCTTTAACAGGACTGCTTCAAATGTGTTATGCTTGTGGGCTTTCTTGCATGAACGCAGTACCTTAGATCCTGCCTTAACATTTTATAGGATTAAGATCTTGACATGAACTGAGCCATTACAAAGTGCACCATTTCTTCAGCTTCACCCTTTCTTTATAGACTAACTGGTGTTTTTAGGGTCATTATCTTCCAGGACCCACCTTCGGCTAAGGCTCAGGTTATGAATGGATGCCTCAACATTCTCCTGTAGAATTTCCTGACACAATCCAGAATTCATAGCTCCATCAAAGGATGGTAAGCTGACCTGGTCCAGCAGCAAAACTATATCCAAACTGTGATGCTGCCACCACCTTGTTTCAAAGTAGGGATGAGGTACTTGTTGGATGTTGGAATGTGGTGATCAGTTTTGCTAAACATAACATCTCTAATATAAGCCATAAACATCCATTTGTGTCTTATCCCTCCACATAACAGTGCCACATTAGTCTCCTCTGGCCTCCAGGTTGTCTTTAGGAAACTTTAAACAGGCAGAATAATTTTTACCTGGAGAATATTGTTTTTCTCTATGCTATCATTCAGTACATACTGTTCTTGTTTAGTGTTTTCTGTTTGTGGACTTATGAGCACTGACTTTAGCCAGTGTAGGCGAGGCCTGCAGACCCTTAGATATCACACTGGGACACTTTTGTGGTAACCCAGAATATTCTACGCTTTAGTCATTGGAGTCATTTTTGTTAATAGACCACTCCAGGTATGGGTAACAGTGGGACTCCTCTTGTATACTATCTGCCTGACAGTGGATTGGTAAAGTCCAAACCTGTCAGAAATTGTTTCGGAATCTCTTCCAGCCTAATGAGCACTAACACATGTTTTTTTTAGGCCCTCAGAAATCTCATTTGACTGAGACATGGATGGCATGCATAGGGTCAACTACCTGGTTACCACCCCATTTACTGAACCTCCTGAGCCTCATTATCACCTACCAAACTGATAATTCTACAGGTTCACCTACTTTAGCCAACAAAAATATTTACTGTTGAATTTCAGTACAATGAAATTCAATACAATGCTCCATACCCATATTCATGTTTCTCTTATTTATTTTATTGGGTTCTTTTTTTTTTTTTAGCTATTTTAAGTTAAATGAAGATCGGCTCATGTTTGTGGTCATGTTTATGTAGAATTTCACGTATCTATATTGAGGGATCTAAATCTTAGAGTAAATGCACTTTAATAACTTTTGTATCATATATTATGTACAGTTGCTGCAAGTATTTAGACACTAACCAAACTTCTTCATAATCGTTTTACTTCATTCATTTTTAGCAAAATGATACTAATTTCAGAGAAGAACACTTTTAACACTACATCAAACTGATTGAAAGCCTGGAGAAGAATTCTTCCAGTAAAGCACAGAGGAGGAAAGGTCGAAGTCCAGGACTGTTTTTCTTTTTTTTTTTCTTACAGTGGTGTCGATGAACTTGTGCTCATTGTTGGGATCGTGAACTCGGGAGTTCAGAAAAGCATTTTTTTTGGATGCAAATCTGTAGAAGTGTGCAAAGAAACGGCTCGATAGCAATCTGAAACGCACCAGATGGCTTTTGAAAAAGGAAATGACAGTGCTGATGTGGTCTGCCTATTTTTTGCCTAATTGACTCCTTAAGTATGGCACAGATATCCAAATATTTATTGCAACATTAGGCATTGCAATATTGTAACTGCAAAAGGCTACAGTATACCAATAAGCCTTCTAATGAATCAAAAACATGGGTGTCAGGATGCATCTTGGTCTTTAATCGTGTCACATGAACTACTTTGATTTGAATGTATTGGAAGACACTGTAGTCGCAATGTATCTTTGTCCATATTGCACATCTCTTATATACACTCATCATCAATAGAATAGGTGCACCCACAAGGAAGTGTGGGATTGCAGTGCTATTGGGAAGGAAGATAAAGGTTACCAGGAACAATAAATGATGATACATTTAGACTGATATGGGCAATATTTATTGAGCTACATATACAGAAGTAGTGTCTCTCAATGTGGCGTCAGGCTGCTATGTTTGCTAACACAACATGCCAAACATCTCAGCATGGAGTTGTAGAGGTGTCCTGTGATAATCCATCCCATGCAGCTTGAATATTCTCACCCAGTTCCTGCAGACTTTGTGGTAGGGGTGGAGGTGGAGTGACATGTGACAACAATCCATTCGCTGACCATGGGCTGACCACTGTGCCTTCACACATGGATTCGTCGGTCGTCTCCACCAAGACAAAGGCGGGACTGAAGATAGTCTTTGGTGATGCTGATGTGGTATTACGGGCAGTCATCATAATGGTTGTAATGTGCATGTAGTCCTGCGCCATACAGCCGTCTGCCAATGGTGCTGGCGCTGACAGGATGATTCATGGAGGGCATTACTGCTCACTGAATGTCCACAGTCATGGCTGTTGGGTCACCTTATGCATGTCAGACAATCCGTCGCTTCTTCCTCTCCCTGGTTCATATAGGTCTCCAAGATCCTTCACGTCGCAGGTACGTGCCTTCTTTTAACCACTGCTGCCAACAGTGTTCTATGGTAGTAACCGCACGACCGATATGGTGCACAATACATCAATAAGACCTGCTTCGCCGAGCCCCGTGAGGGGACCCCTCTCCAACTCTTCCAACTGCTTGAATTGAAATGTTGCTACCAACACAACGGCACGGGTCAGAATGGTAAGCACACACCACAGGACAACCTTATATAGTCAGTCAGGTACAGCGATAAGGCCCGCCCTTGCTTACATCACGTGTACTGCCTAATGTGAAACTTGAATCATTTGCATGTCTCATGATTTCAAACCTACCCACCAAGTTTCATTTCTGTCAGTTGATTCCTTCTGGGCGCAACTATTATTTTGACAATGTATTTTGTACTGTATATTTTAAGGGTTTTTTTTTCTTTTCAAAATTGAACTTTGTCAGTTATGAAGAAATAAAAATGTTCTCTAAAGCTTTCAAGCTCGTGATGGCGTATTTGTGATTATGATTCACAGCATTGTGTGCTCTGAGCTCTGACACACTCTTATCTTGATGTTTTACACATGGTAACTCCTTCCTCTTCTTTGTTTGCATCTCTTTCTCCCTCTCTCTCTCTCTCTCTCTCTCTTTTTCAGTGGCCCACAGAGTGATAAAATAATAAGCATGAGTGATAAGGTCAGGCCAAACCCTTAGGTCAGCATTTTTTGGTTCGGACCTCCGACTTGTACAGAACTGTTTTCAATTTGGTCCTTCTCAAATCTTTCCCTCTCCTGAGGCTTCACACAGCTTATCAAAACACCCCAGTCTTTCAGCCATTAGCCTGAAAAAGCACACGTACACACAACACTGAGACTGAGCAGAGGGAAGTCCGTCGGGTCAGTGACCTGTCTGAAGGGATAAATGTGTATCCCGTCAACCTTTACGACCTCCCCACTGCAGTTAAGAAACATCACCAGGGTCAATGTGCTCAACAACATAGAAGCCAAAGCCAGAAATAGACGGAGGCTAATTGACGCACCCATCCCAATCAACCACAAAAATCCCAATCAACATAGTGAGAAACAGTGGGGATCTTATTTTGGAGTTGCCACATAATGTTTCCAGCCTAAAACGCTGCGCTACTGAGCTGAGCTTGTTGTAGATGATTGAAACCAGACAGAATGAAAACATCAACAAATACACCACCATTGTCTGGATTCCATTGGTCTGTATGTTGTCTGAATACATCAGAAGAAATTTCTCAATCTGGCCAAATCCTATGGATTAAAAAAGTTTGTTTTCCATATGAATTTTCATATTTAATTTCCTGTTAAACTCGTTTTAAGGTTCCTCAGCCTGGCATACTAGCAAGCCTCCAGGAACCCCTTTTGAAAAGAGCACTTTTCTAAGGATAGCTGATGCGTGACGCTTGTCAGAACCCAACAAAGTGGTGCCATAGAACTTTCATTCATTTATTCAGTATTGTAAATTGCCCTTCAAAGTTCTATGTAGATGATATGCGACTGGTTGTGGTGATAAATGCCCAGATGCAGTTTTACACGCCCATTTACGACCCTATGATTTGCGAAGAGCTATTTTCTTTTATTATGGTGAGGTCATTAATAAGCAAGACACCTTTATGCCATAAAGAGGATAAATCATACAGCAGGGCTGCTACTTACAGGATGCTGTTGGGGTTGTGATGCTAATAAAGGTGGAACTGCTCCTCTCTTCAGTCTCTTCACTGCAAATGCTAAATAAATGTGGGTTTTGTATTTGAAGGAGGAACAACAGTGTTTGAGGTCACTGTATGTCAATTACACACATATATCATCATCATCAAAAACTAAAAAAAGCTGCACCCAGAAGGAATCAGCCGACAGGAATGACACTTGGTTGGAAGATTTGACATCATGGGACATGCAATTCTGGTTGGTGTAGCTCAGCGGATAACACCACTACCCGCCAGTGAGCTACCGCCCCATGTGGGAGACTGGGGTTCAATTGCCGATCTGGGTGACTGTGCTGTGCTACTCCAATAAGAGTCCTGGCCTACCTGTAATACAAATAACATTGTAAGTCACTCTTACGGTGGCCGAGAAAGCCCAATGCACTGCAAGTTAAAAACGCGCTGCAAAGTCTCAAAACACAAGCATCAAAATGACACGACTTGCACAACATTAGCCAAACGCGCTGCAAGATCTGAAAACACAAGCATCAAAATGAGACCGCTTGCAAACCATTAACCGAAC
>CM067498.1:6262010-6293259 GCA_034552555.1 Semaprochilodus insignis
AGAGAGAGAGAGACATGAAGGTGGATTAATGGGTGGATCATGGGAGAAATAAACAGATGAAATGAAGACAGATATGAAAGAAATATTTTCATCATAACTGTGAGTGAGAAGACCGGACTGAGCTGGGAAGGAAGCCACCAAGATAACAGCGAGAGTGAATGTAGAGTAAGAGCAATCTGTAAAATGTTCATCAAATGCCGCAGAGTGGGGAATACTCACCACTTCCAGGCCTGGAATCGGCATAATTCCGGCCTATGCCTGTACTAAAAACCCATGTAACTGAAACTACACTATAAACAAGAAATAAGCTGCTGTTCTGAGTTTATGTGTAATATACATCCACCATAAAGAAATGCTTAGATTGGTGGGCTAATGACAGAGCAGCAGTAATTACCAGGAATAAGCTCTTTACAATCCACACCAAATCTCAGAGCTTCCACTGCATTTATCTTCTGTCATTAACACTTTAAATAGCTCTCGTGACATAAATATGACAACATATAGCTTTAATTAGTATCTGGGACCCTGGGAAGCAGCCTCTAGTGTTAGAAGAGTGTGGGTTAGAGAGGTTTTCTTACCCGGCCTTCCCCTGCTGTTATGTTCTGTAAAGCCCCGGCCGCAGCCTCGCGGGTGGCGGTGTTTGTATCGCAGTTATGCAGTATGCGGTTGTAGAGGCCAACAATTTGAGGGTGCCACAGCCACTCTGTCCCCTTCGGCACTCGTGCTACCTCAGTAAATGTAGTCAGCTCCTGGTTCCTCTGCTGCAGCACAGAAACAACCGGTCACGACATGGAACAGCAAACTACCAATAGATTACAACAAATTAATACTTAAGAGACTACATTTCCCAGGATGCATCAAATGAGGGCAGCCTATATAAACATCCATATAAATGTAGAGCATGTGTAAGTGTCATGTAGCTTTATGTACACTGGCATACAGGTGGCATTATGAAATTTGAATAAATTAATAAATAAATACACTTATTGTAAAAAAAACAGAAATGGTTGCACAAACAGCTGTAACCCTAAGGAATCAACCGACAGGAATGAAACTTGGTGGGTAGGTTTGACATCATGCGCTTGGCCGTGCATGTGATGTAAGCACGGTTGCTCCTTATCACTGTACCTGACTGACCCAACAGCCACAATTGTGGACATTCAGCAAGCAGTGATGCCGTCTATGAGTCATCCTGTTAGTGCCAGCACCATTGGCAGACGGCTGCACTATGCCAGAATACACGCACGCAGGCTGTTACAACTGCCCTTAACGCCGCATCAACTTCGACAACTTCGGCACACGTCTAGAAGACCTGATGTCACTCCACCTCCACCCCTACCACACAATCTGCAGGAACTGTGTGAGAATATTCAGGCTGAACGGGATGGATTATCACAGGACACCATTAGGAATCTCTACAACTCCATGTTGAGACATCTGGCATGTTGCGTAAGCAAACATGGAGGCCCAACGCCATACAGAGAGACACTACTTCTGTATGTGTAGCTCAATAAATTTTGCCCATATCAGTCTAAATTTATCATCATGTATTGATCCTGGTAACCTTTATCTTCCTTCCCAGTAGCACTGCAATCAGACACCTTCCTCTGGGTGCACCTATTCTTTTAATGATGAGTGTAAATACAGACTTTTGCATTTCTGCAGAATTTAACTTTATGCTTTTTTAAAGCAACAAGGCTAAAACATTGTAATTAAAATAATTAAAATTAAAAAAATTAAATAAACAGTGATTGTGAATGTGACGTACATCCTTTGTCTTTTTCCCCTGTGGCGTGAAACAGCCGATGGCATCTCTGTGGTGTGTGCCCTGAGCTCGGGTAGGGCCCTCCAAGCGCAGCTGCACTGACGGGGGGATTTCAGTGTACAGCTGATAGGACAGATTCCTTAACACACAAACGCAGTTCTCTACACCCTAGATTAGACCAGAGATGGAGAGAGAGTGAGTCATTCAGCATGCATTGACAATTAACTGTGTACCTTCACATGCAGATATTTATTATTTTATATCATGTTATTTATTACGATGTATTATTTTACAATATGTTATGCTTTTCAGAACTGCATGTGTTAGTTTCTACTGTTGTTTGCATTCAGAGATAAATGCTTAAGGGTCAGTTTCAGTCTTTTGTGCAGACTGAGGGCTGAGAGTCCTAAGTTAAGAAAGTTTGGTTCCTGCACTTGGGTCAGGCATTTGGTTTCTCAGCACTGACCTTGTCCTCAGCTTTGCCCTCTTGCAGAGTGTTCTCAATGTACCCAACCAGAGAGTCAACCAGCCCGCGAGTCTCCCTCATAGTCTGCCTTGTCCTTCCGTTCACCGAGCTCAGGTTTCTACAGAGGAGGGAGGGAACCAAAACAAGAGTTAATGGCCGGGATAGAGACAAGGATCTCTCACCCTGTATGCAGTAAATAGTTTGGCTATGCAAAGTACGGGAGAGGTAGTAAGGTTGTTTTCCAAGCAAAATGTGTAATGTGACATAACTATTTCTGATAATACATATGAACTGATATAATCTATGCAAATCTGTACACCGTTGTTGTCTTTCCAGTGGGGGGGCGGGTGTCTGGGTCAACATTTCATCATGGTGAATGGAACCAGGAAAAGGTCAGAATAAAATTTTACTACACCAATATAAATGTAACCACATGTGGACTTTATGCTCTCCTGTATATCCTGTACTGTTGTCTGAACAAAGCTTTGGGGCGGGAGAGTCTGGTTCCATTGACTTGCAATAAAAGTAAGCTATGTTTATTCCTTCTCCCCTAAAGTTATCATTTTGGAGGCGTTGCTCCAACAGCAGCAATATATACTTATGTATGTGTGTTTGTGTGTGTGTGTGTGTGCACATGTGTGTGAGTGAGTAAGTGACTGTACCTCAGGCAGCCTGTAGTGTTGTAGAATATATCCGCCTCTGATGGAGTCTGCTGGATAACTCCTGAATCTCCTCCTCCAGACAGAGGAACCAGCACTCTCTCAGTCAGCTCCACTAAGCTCTCCCTCGCCAACCGCTCCTTCAAACTGTCCTTAGACGACAAGTTCCACAGAATGCCTACAGACATCAAAGAAAGAAAGAAAGAAAGAAAAACAGAAAGAAAAAGAAAGAAAAGAAAGAATGCAATATATATACATACACACACACACATTAATTTCTAAAATTCACACATTAATTTACACCGTTGNACACATACATATACATATATACACACACACACACACACACACACACACATTAATTTCTAAAATTCACACATTAATTCACACCGTTGGCCTCTTGACCCATATGCTAATAACGTGGGTTTTCACACTGACTAGATTAGAAACCAGGTCATAAAATATCACCAAGAGACGTGGCAGCCGTAGCCGTGGAGAGAGAACCAAAGAATTTCAATGACTGTTTATTGTGTTTCTGTGGATTGGGGGTTAGTGGGGGGTGGGGGCAGTACAACAGCACAAAGGAGGCCTCTGGGAGGGTAATGGCCACTATCTAAAAGGATTTCAAAGCTGGACTGACTCCAAAGAACAGTCTGACCATTTTCTCTCTCTCACTCTTTCTCTCTCAGGATACACTCACCGCTCTATTTACCCCAAGTTCACCTGTGGTAGCTGCCAGTTCTGCACACGTCAGCACGACTAAAACAGTCCCTGCACTTAGCTTTAGTTACTCGACCTTTCCAGTGAGTAGGTCTTCTACTTTCTGAGTAACTCGACTGACAAAACAATTTAAAACTCGATTACAAATGACACTATAATCCTTTACACTAAGACGTATTGTGCTATCTTTGCTGGACAGTCACTGTATTGACCCCACGTCGCTGGACCTCTTTATTAGTGTGTGGAGATTCCCAATGGTATACTTATGGTAATGCATGCTGGGTCATTTACTAAGGGATGGAAGAAAACACATAAAGAACACAAAACAATGCCCCTTTAACTTTTTAAATACATGTTAATATAACTTTATTTTATTCCTATACCAGGTTTTTTTGTTGCCCATTAGAAATGATATGCCATATGTACCCTCTCTGATTGTTGGCCATGGTAAAATAGTGGATATTTATAATGGAGGGACTCACAGAGGTGGGCTTATAGTGGGTGAAACAGATTCAGCAAGAGACAGAATTATCTAGCCTGAATACAGCATGTTATACCTGTGATGTTCTTGCGGAGTTCATCGTCTGGCTCTTTCAGTGCGCCAACCAGTTTGCTGATGCCACCTGCTTCAATAAGTGCTGTCTTGTTTTCCATGTTCTCGTAAATAAGGTTGCGCGTGGCACCTGTAGCATAACGCTGCACCTCCTGATTCTCACTGCTGAACAGTTGGACCAGCGCAGGGATGCCCTTCAGAGTACGTACCTATTGAGGAGATCAGACACAGGCTAAACACAACAGCTGTAAGGCTAACAATAGCTTAAGCTAATCATTCATATGTACCCTAATCATATTTTTCTCACTACATCTACAGCACCTCAACCTGGCTCCTATTAGTGCTCAACTCGAAGTGTCTGTTTTGCCAGCATAAGCCACCTGAGGTGGAGTTTAACTTAACATGGCAACCCATTCAGACATGTGCAGGGTAAATGAAAGGCTTTGCCCTGTTTTTGCCAACATGTCCGCTCAAGCGGAATGATCTTCTCCCCAGGACCTGTGGATTATGATTATGGACACTGGGATAACATTCCATGCACCTAGCTTTAATTCGGCCTACTGTTCAACACTGGCAGAATGAAAGAAGATATATAATGGTGGCAACTTAAAAAGGACTAGTCTATTTTGAAGATTTACTTCCAGCTTCCTGACAAAAGGTCAGTTTAACAGCCTCATGCATTGCCCTTAGGTTATAAAATAGCATGCATCACAGCTTTATGAGTTGTGGCCATGTTTCGGTGCTGGTTAATGGTCAACAATGTCGGAGTGTTCCAAAACGATACAATAAAAAAACAATTCTTTACCAGGTCTTTGGCATCGATGCTGTGGTAACACTGATGCTGGATATAGGCCGCTCCCAACATCTGCATGGCTACATCTGAAGAGCCGAGATAGCTGACTGCAGTTGGCATGTCCAGGCTATTGATTCTGATCAAGGACCAGAGGAAGGACAGCAATAATGAGGTTGGTTAAACAATATGGTCAAATATATTGCAACATCACAACATGTAAGACAGTTTGAATATTGTTTGCCAATATTATTTGGCAGGGTGCTTTATCATGCTGCTTGTAAGATGTTCTACAGATGAATAATAGGATTGTATAATGATAACCAAAACCAGCAGCCAATGATTAACACCATATGGCTGATTCTATTAAAATACAGTAACTAGGAAGGCACAATGATATTGTAAACATATCAGCAAAGGGAGATATTTGCTTAAATTATTGGCATCAGACAGATGTTCAATTTGACCAATATTTCCAAACAATATATGATGAGCTACGTGTTGTACACCGGAAGAGCAGCACCTGTATTACTCCATAATGCTAAACTGGAACATAGTCCCAATTTCTACATTCATACACTCATTTACACAATAGTTGCACCCAGAAGGAATTAACTGACAAGAATAAAACTTGGTCGGTAGGTTTGGCATTGTCAGACGTGCGAATAATTCAAGTTTCAGGCTCGGCCATGCATGCAAAGTATGCAAGGACTGGCCTTATTGCTGTACCTGACTGATCCAACAGGCAAGACTACCTGTGCACAGACTGTTACGATGACCGAAGTCAACAGACTGCCAGAGTGTCATGGAGTGACTCAGAATGCCAGCAGGTCATCTTCAGTAATGAGTCCTGCTTTTGTCTAGACAATCAACGAATCCATGTGTGGACAGTTTGTTGTCACGCGTCACATGTCCAGAAGGCCTGGTGTCACTCCACCTCCACCCCTACCGCAACATTTGCTGGAACTGCGTGAGAATATTCAAGCTGCATGGGATGGATTATCACAGGACACCATTAGGAACCTCTACAACTCCATGCTGAGACGCCTGGCATGTTGCGTTAGCAAACATGGAGGCCCAACGCCATACTGAGAGACACTACTTCTGTATGTGTAGCTCAATAAATATTACCCATATCAGTCTAAATCTACCATCATTTCTCGTTCCTGGTATCCTTAATCTTCCTTCCCAATAGTATCGTATTCTGACACTTTCTTCTTGGTGCAACTATTCTTTGACGATGAGTGTAAATGTGTTATCATCAGTAATCATCATCAGGAAAAATGTTGCCTATGGGCATTAGTTTGAAATTCCCATACTAGTGGATCCCAAAATTTGTACATAGCATACTCCATGTGTGAAGAGTTGTGGCATGCATGGATTTGCATACTGTGACAGGCACTGTCTACAGGAATGAAAAAGATGACGGCTGTTAGCCAGCAATTAGAATGATGTAATTTGCATCATTCTAATTAGTGGTTCCACACTTTCTTGTCTGGCAAGTTGTTGCGCAACTTTGATTCTGTTAGGCCAACAGGGGAAAGCCCATTCCCTCACCCTCCATGAATATCACTGCCTGTTGTTCCATCAGCCGCTGCGTCGCCCACATCCACCCCTCGTCCCACGCTCTTCAGGCTGTGTATAGATCCGGCTCGTCTCATAGTGCTCTGGTAGTGACCTCCGGCCACTGCACTGCTGCCGCCTGTGGACACCTGCTGCCATTGCATGGAGCTGTTTTGCAGCCTCTGGTGCTGCATCTGCCGGTTGTTCATTCGGGTGATGGTACGGTGGGCGGGGCCTTTGAAGGAATACTGATGAGCAAGCTCCGCCTCCCTCCACCCCCTGTTGATCCCATCGCGTGCTAGCGTGCCACCAAGGGTGTGCATCATAGGAGAGGAGTTGGGCAAAGTGCTGTGGCCATAGTGGGAGTGCTGCTCTGTAGAGCCCATGCCCTCCTGAATCATCCAGTTGGCCATCGGGGAGGGCTGCTGTTGCAGTGTGTGAAGGCCTAGCGATACTGCTTCTTGCTCTGCCCGGTTGACCTCTCTGGACTCGCTAGTGTGCCTCTGGCCTCCGTAGTGCTCGCCAACATATGTGTCATCGTAGAATGCATGGGGGCGACCCACAACAGCAGGCATGGGGACGCCGTGGCTGATCCTAGTGCGCGGCGTGCCCATCTCCACAGCCGAACGGGAGCTGAATCCTCCGGCATACTGCAACAGTCGTGGGTTCTGAGGAAAGAGCAAGAGAGTACAGTGATGGAACAACGGATACTAAACCTTTACATGCATAAGCATCTTTCCAGCCTTTTAAAAACTGTATATATTCATTGACACATCCATGCTTCATTCTTTCATACACTGTCAAAGTGCACCCTAAAAAGTTTGTTACCGGCAATTGAATAAGTTTTACTTACTCAAAAATGTACTTTGAATGGAAGAATTGATCATTGGAAGAAATTTTTTAGGCTGAATAGAACTAATTCATTTGAGTTGGGTTTTTTTTTGGACCAACGAAACACTTTTTACAGTGTAGTAACCGTTGCAAAGGTCAGAGAAGCTTAGAGAACATTGGCAAAAGTCACATTCAAATCATATATATCCAATTAACTGATGATGAATTGAATTGAACTATGTGTGAATTCGCGAGTTTGTCTACTGCTTTGAGCTTGTTAACAGCAACATAATTTAAACACAACTTTGCATGAAAGGGTGCTAAAGGGCCATTCCGACAAACTAGCATATGTTATTCGTTGTTATGCACTATTATGTAATGTAGCACTGCATCCCTAAGTCTTACTGGTTTGACAGAAGTCATGATTTTTTTCATGCATCCGAGTTGTCACTTCAGTACCCAGCATGCATTACATCTTTGAGAGGTCCTATGGAAATCGGCACATCCTGACTGCTAGCCACTGATCTAGATGTTCATTAATCTGTGGTGCTGGCTAGCATTAGTAGTACAGCACCAGGTTCAAGTGGTCATCAAACAACTTTTTTTGTAAAGGTCCTCCCCCATGGATCCACCCTAAAGCACTTCCCAGACAGCAAAACTGTTTTGGCCCAAGTCCGGCCCACATTGCCCATTTTCATCTGGACAACTTGCCAGATGGGTTGATGGCACTCGAGTGGACCTCTCCCGGTAGCAAGATGTGGGCCACATACACACCACATTAGGGCCACGCCTAAATATGCCAAAATTAGGCAACTCTGCTGTATCTGTGTTAGAAGTGGACCAGATCTGCTTTAGGACAGGTGGGCCAAATGCATGCTGTTAATATGTGGGCCACCTTTGGCTCACAGCAGATTGCCAGTGCCGACAATGGGCCAGCAATTCCATATCTTTGCCAGACGTGGCCCACATCCGCTTGCTACCTGGGTTGTAGTCTTTTAAAATTTTCTTCCACCTTAAAGTTACATCAGAAGCGGGGTGTCCTGGTCTTTGAACTCTGAAATCACACTTCAGAGATTCGCTCTAAATAAGACACACTGGTAACACATTTTGGGTCATCCCTAATTGAAGCAACTGGATAAAGTGTGGGGATGTGGTAAGATCACAGGTCAAAAACATGAACGTAAACTCCAAGACGAGTAACTGAAATGACACACAGTTCACAGATTTCACTTAAAATCCTTGTTGCAACCGGAGTAAAACTCACTGACACCCTAAACACATTTGCCTTCTGATTACTCTGTCTGTTTTAGTTTGCTCCAAGTCCATGCTGACACATCTCCCTGCTTTTCTGCTATCGCAGCAGGAGTTAGCGAGGCCTCCTCTTGGCCGTTTGACTCATGAGGTCATGAGTTGGGAATGTTCCAGATGCGCCCTGAGCTCTGCTCCTGAAGTCCACCGGAGCTGGACTTCACCTCCCAAACTTGGCCGTGGCAGGAGAACGTCAAATACTACACCACTACGAAGAAGAGGCACAGCCCTGAAATGTATCACTGTTACGAGATTGTTGAGTTTGCCATCTAGCTAACAAAATGCCCACACCTAAATTAAGGCTGTGGTCAGGATGTTACAGAGACTGTGTGGGGTTGACTGTCGGACAGAGGTTAAGCTCAGCCATCGAACGAGATTTTCTAAACACTCTTTTTTTCTGACCAGATTAGGTCAAAAGGCATCATTACAAAAAAAAAAAAAAGAACGGCCCAATTCTCAAATCTGCACTTAACACCACGTCACACCACGTCACACCACTGCACTTAACACCACTGCACTTAACACCACGTCAGCATCGCCTGCAGACTGCAGTGGTGTCGTGCCAGACTGTCATGGAGTGATCCAGAATGGCAGCAGGCCATCTTCAGTGACGAGTCCTACTTTTGTCTTGGTGGAGACGACCAACAAATCTGTGAGTGGAAGCACTGTAATCCAGAAGGCCTGGTGTCACTCCACCTCCACCCCTACCACACAACCTGCAGGAACTACGTGAGAATGTTCAAGCTGCACGGTATGGATTATCACAGGACTCCATTAGGAATCTCTACAACTTCATGCCGAGACGTTTAGCATGTTGCGCTATCAAACATGGCGGCCCAACACCATACTGAGAGACACTACTTCTGTATGTGTAGCTCGATAAATATTACCCATATCAGTCTAAACGTATCATCATCTATTGTTCTTGGTAACCTTTATCTTCCTTCCCAATAGCATTGCAATCCGACACTTCCTTCTGGGACCTCTGCTCTCACCAACTGCCTGGAATCGTATCTGGTTCAAAAAGCAGTCTATGCTAGAGACACTCCTTATAACTTTACATAGAACAGGTGGGGCTAACCTGCTGTATACTGATAAATCTATCATTAGAGGCTGTATCCACCTGTATTAGCAACACAACCCCAACTGTACTGTTTGCTGGTTGAAGCAGATGATCTTAAGCTACACATTTCATAGTGAGTGACAGAATGTCCAGATTGAAAGCAAATAGCTAGTGTAGATAACGTTAGCTACTAGCAAGCTAGCATAGTTAACTAAGTAGTATGACAAGCTTGATTATTTGACATGTTGCTTCTGTGTGATGGTGGAGCCTTGCTGTAAACCAGCCAATCAGAACAGAGCTCACCAAAATGGTTGTACATGGTTGTAAATTGGCATATTAAACCACATCTGGGCATTTTTCACCCCTACCAAAGAACAAGACAACAATTTAAACTAGTGAATAAATGCATTCTATGGCACTTTTAACCCTCAACGGTAACATGAGGAAGTTGTAACTGGAAGTGTCATGTCATGTAACACTTACTATTATTCTGCTCCCATTGTGCATTAGTGATCTGGAGCTGAATCCAGCTGCTTGGGTGTGGTATCTCATCGTGGGGGCGCCATCGTATTCTAGAACAGGAACACAATGAGAAATACATCAAGCGAATGCTTACTTTATCTTCTCTTCATGGCGTGCTCACGTTTTGTTTTTCTTTATCTCACTCGGCCAAAACTGTACTGTACTAAACCTGAATGACATATGACCCCGAAGGACACCTGATGCTAGTCTGGCTTGCAGCTCCTTCATTAAGTCCCTGCAGTCATGCAAACAGATCAGGTTTTCCATCAAGTCATGTGGATCCACAACCCACCGAGCTGTGAATAGTTAATTAGATGTCCACATTCAGTAAGAATGCAGACAGCGTCATACTTAAGACCCCAGGAACCTCACAAAGGGAGTTGGCGAAACGCTCTCATGCTTGAAGTGGAAGTTTGTCAAACACCCAGGCATACTACAGGCATGTTACACGAAGAAGGCTGACTTACTTGCATATGTTACACAGTTTTGAGAATTGGGTTGTAACTAGATACATTTACTTAGTTAGAGGACTGTGAGAAATTGCTTAACACCATTTTATCCTGGCAGTACGAGCTAGGAAAACATCAGAATACATCCAAACAACGTTAACACGCTGCGTGTAGGGAGCTTAAATACGGCATGTTTCTGCAAATTCTACTGCACAATTTCTACAGTTTCTAGTCATTTATTTAACATATAGGAGATTTATAAAACATAACATTTAGAATATACTTTTTTTCAGAATATGTTCAATTCAGCAAATAAACCATTTTTAAACAGTTACAATTATGCATTAGAATGTATGTTCTCTGTAAAGAATGTGTAACTTGAAGACATAGAAAATGAACAAAACATGCCATTTGCATGTAAGTCTAAATGCAATAAAATGCATCAAGAAAGTCATAAAGTCTAAAGTTATACAGTTATTGATATCACGATTGCGGACATTCAGTGAGCAGTGATGCCCTCCATGAGTGATCCTGTTAGTACCAGCACCATTGGCAGACGGCTGCACCACGCAGGACTACATGCACACAGACCATTTGAGTTACAATGATCTCTTTTGGACTTAATTTTGGTCATTAACCTTTATTACTAATTCCTTTTCTATTTGTTTAACTGCAATACATTACTTTGGTGATATCATTTGGATTACTCTGCATTTGGCCTGTGATGTTTGTAGTTGTATTAAGAAGTTCCACCATGGTTCAGTGAGTTACTACATAAACAAGTAGTGTAAAGGTGCATCGCTAACATTAGCATTAGCAAACCTATGCATATGATGCTATTTTTTGAAGCATGACACCTTGTTTACAATATTGAACTATATGGCAATATCCTGAATTTTAACTCCTGTATCATGATATGCATCACCAGGATCTTGCCTAGCCCTAATTTTGTTGAAGGATGCGTTATCATCATCATCAGCAGCATAATGTTGATTTTGCATTTGAGACCTAAACACAGATCATCTTTTTCAGCCTGTTCTTGTGATGTTAAAACAGAACGATGTGAAGATTGGTCTGTGAAACTCCCATAAAACCCAACCTTGACGCCGCTGACATTTAGGTGGCTATTTCAGGGTTTACAAGGTGACCATACTGTCACCACATTTACTGCTGCTGTTGGGTTCTTTCCCTTTGGACATAAAGGAAATTCTTACATAGTGCAGCTTCAAATAGTTGATCTGTTACTTCTGTATGTCTAGTCAGATTGAAGACCCTTTAACTTTTACCAAAGTCATGGTACCATTGTTTCACTAAAGTAGTTAGAGGCCTAGACCACTCTCCTATTTCCCAAAAGGCCTCATTTGTTCATTGTCTTCACTCCCTTCACTTGCCCCTATTTTTATCTCTGTAATGTCTTTTTCTTTTTTCCTCCCTCCATCTTCTCTTTTATTTTCACTTTTACTCAAATCTACTATATAAAAAAAAACCACATTCCAGCTGTTGATTCCAGCAAAAGGCTGAAGCCAGAAACCGTGGTGCATACGGGAACCAGCTGGCTCAGCTAAAGGCTGCAAACAAAAGGCAGGGAAGTGATCCAGGTCCCCAACTGCTCAGACGAGAAAAATACAAGCTGACAGAAGAGATCAAGAAGCACTGCACGAACGAAAAAAAAAGCACCAAGTGGGAGGAAGGACGAAGTCAAGTGTGCACAAAAGAGGAAGACTAGCAAGCAGCGAGTGAGTGAAAGGACAAATTGCTCAGCAGATTTGCTGACTTTGACTGTACATAGCACTATGCTTTCTGAATGCAGACAGATGGGCAGGTTATACAAGCAATCCTCATTTTTCAGTGAATCAAGTTATTTCCAGATCCTGCACCAACCTACACATGTTTAGCACAGTACAAAAAAACTGGTTATGGATGATGTCTATAAAAGTCGTTATTTGGTAGTAATGGTGGATGAAGTACACAAACCACGTAGTTGAGTTAAAGTAGAGATCCCCAGGGTAAAATACTCCTCCAGTAAAAGTAGAAGTTCCTCCCTTTAGACCTCCACTGGAGTAACAGTACTAAAGTATTTACCTTCAAATGTACTTAAGTATGGAGAGTAACAGTAGCATGGAGAGTAACAGTAGCATGATTTATTATGGCTCTAATGTCCTATTATCATTTCTGGAACAAAACTCAGTTTAGGTGAAGAGACTCTAGTGTCTCTCAGTCCACCAGTCTTTAATAGAAGCTCATTAATTAGTCTGACACTGACGTCTTACTTACATTTACATTTACATTTATGGCATTTAGCAGACGCTCTTATCCAGAGCGACTTACAACCGTGCTTAGCGTTCTGTCGGAGTACAGTTACTGTACACCAAACACCACTTACAGTACACTAACACATTACACTTACTGAGTTACTGTACACCAACACACTACTTACAGTACACTAACGCATTACACATACTGAGTTACTGTACACCAAACACCACTTACAGTACACTAAAGCATTACACTTACTGAACTGCTGTACACCAACACACTACTTACGATACACTAACACATTACACTTACTGAGTTACTGTACACCAAACACCACTTACAGTACACTAACGCATTACACTTACTGAGTTACTGTACACCAACACACTACTTACAGTACACTAACGCATCACACTTACTGAGTTACTGTACACCAACACACTACTTACAGTACACTAACGCATTACACTTACTGAGTTACCGTACACCAACACGCTACTTACAGTACAGTAACACATTACACTTACTGAGTTACTGTACACCAACACGCTACTTACAGTACACTAACACATTACACTTACTGAGTTAGCCTCCTTTCGACTGGGCTTCCCCCACAGATCCGGACAGGTACCAGTTACCAGTCTGAGACTGTAGCCTGGTGGTGCTGCTAAATCTTTGTAAGAAGTATGAAAACTTTACGATGGCTTTATCTGGGGTTTTCTTTAGAAGAAGTTACACTCACTGTTTGCCAAGAGCCTGAAACTGACCCTTATCTCAAACACTCCTCCACAGATTTCACATAGTAAAACTTTCCCATCCAGAACACAATGATTCATCTGTATTATTAAAAAAACTATTATCACTTTAAAAGGAAGGTCACATTACTCCATACTGTGAAAAAAAAAAAAAAAAAAAAAAAAAGTTTGGCAGCGTTTTCACCATCCCCCTTAATCAGTCTCAGGGGAGTGTTGCTGTTTGGTCATTTTTCAGAACGTTTTTAATATTTCACTTTTAAGGCTTGGTTTGTGTTTGTTAACTGGGGAATTCCACTGATCTGTCAAAAAAGTTCAAAACACAATGTGAAATTTAAAATATGCACCCATCGGAGGGTCTCCCACTTGCAAAACATGCAACAACAAACAACAATTACCGTATCTTAGTTGCATTTAAATTCCTGTATAATTTAGTCCTTACAATGCACACACAGTCATTCAGAGAGGTTTGATGGGAAATGTACTATTTTTACAGTAGTGATGATAATCAGATCTCTGAAGCATCTAAATACTACCATACAGAAAGTAAATATGCAAAACGGTTATGAATATCATCGCTGTCCAAAGAAAAACATCTCCTTCTCCATTTTTTGTTTCGATTTTGACTTTTCTGTACCATTTGAACACAGCAGCTGCTGTTAACACTGTGTGAAAACGATTATGAATGGACAACAGATACGGCCCAAGACACAACGTTTATTACATTTAGCAGTATTTATCTTTACCAAGATCAACACTACATTTACAAACATGGCTAGCTTCACTGGCCATTTTAGATATAATTAATGTAGATATTTAGATATAATTAAATCAATAAAATGGCTATATTCCAACAATTCAAACTTGAACAACTGAAGTCAGCAGACATTTTTACAAATCACTGAAATGACCCTTTAACTATACTTTCAATATCAGGAACCCAACATCCCCATTTGTCAAAATAACACTGGGGGAACAGGTCTCCACTTTCTAGGGGACAAGCCGCTAAAAACAGGTCCTCGTTTTTGAGCAGACAGGCAGATGTCCCACGTCATGCTTATTTTGGCCAACAGAGGGGGCTGCTACTATCTACTAACCCCTTCTACCACTTGCTGGCCTAGTTTTAGTGAATTCTGCTGTGTAAAACTTGACCAGAAGCTAGGCAAGTGTCAAGTGAGTCCACACATCACCATCAATGTCTAATGATTTTCAAGACACCCCAGGGATTAAAATCAGGGGTGGGTTACAGGACTTGAGTCACACTACCAGGCGTAGCTACCATTCCAACTACAAACAGTGCAGCGTGTTTTAAAACTGCTTTACCTTTTTCAACCATTCATATATGACCTATGGCATATGTTGATAGCAGCTGTCTCCGAGTCTCCAGAACTGGAGCTAGTCCAGGGGTGTGTCTAGGGTCTTGCTATTTGGATATAGTTATGGGTCTCTCTTCTGTAGCCACAGGTCTTTTTTACTGCCATAATATCTGCCATATCTAAATGTGAACTATGGGCTGAAACAAACACTGAATCTGTTCTGGTAAACATATCCTGATCTCATCCCTGCCTAATCTCAACCCAAGATGCCAGACTTTGTGGCATTCAAGTTACTTAGTACCGAGTTTAATCAGCCAGTCATCAACATAGTTTATTACAGTATAACAGTTACCATGGTCAAAGTACACAAAACTGAAACTGACCCACCTGATTTGATACATAAAAATACTGAATATTTTATTTGATATATTGACCGCCAAACAAGAAATGTTTTCATTTCACCTTATCCATTTTTCTCCATTTTGTGGATGTGCAGTTGCTGCACAGTCCGATGCATTATCCAAATCTGCAGCGTCAGCTCCTCCTGCACATCCTAGTCATATCCCAGTTTTTTGACAATTAACGGTCCCATACATAATTGTGATAAAAAAA
The DNA here is from genome assembly GCA_034552555.1 of Semaprochilodus insignis. Taxonomy (NCBI): domain Eukaryota; kingdom Metazoa; phylum Chordata; class Actinopteri; order Characiformes; family Prochilodontidae; genus Semaprochilodus; species Semaprochilodus insignis. The sequence goes on from CM067498.1 coordinate 6,277,636, forward strand.
TCATTGTCATGTCTTGTAAATCACTTGCATCTACTAAAATACAACCCTAAAGTGGGCAGACTGGCTGATTAGCCACTTGTTTGCTTTGTTTAATTAGTAGCCAACACTGGTTGTCTACTGGTTTAAGTCTAGTCTACTTCTGGTCTGGTGCTTGTTTAGCTGGTTACCCAGATCGGTAATGTTTACTGACCTGTACACCAGCATCAAAACACAACATGCTGGTTTTGCTGGTGACCAGCACATTAACTTCCATTGCTGCAGACCAGCACCCAAAACCTAATATATGCTGGTTTTGCTGGTGAACAGTTGTGCTGGTCTGTGCTGTTCGTTCTAGCAGGAAATACTGCTGTGCATGCACATTAACACAAATGTCTATAGTATAGCATGATATGTTAAGCAAATGTTCTTCACTGAGCATACATGCTAAAAACGTTAGAACTGGCTACATTGCTAACAATCTCAATTCTCAATGAATGGATTTACTTTTGTGTTTACATTTACATAGTGCACTTGATTCACTAACAAATCTATCAACTGTGGAAAAACGGCTGCAGTCAATTCAACTCAGATAAGGCGATTATGTAATACTGGACACAGTAAAACGGAAAGGAATTCTAAATCGTGCACTGACGACATCATCAGATCCTTCGCTGCCTATTTCTACCTTTATTCCTCTGGCATTGGCTCTAACGTGCACAGGTATGCTGAACATCATGGTCTCCTTTTATGGGAAGGTAAGGTCTGCTAGAAGATTCCACCTTTTATTAAACGTTAAATCCGTAAGATGAGGGTAAGGCACAGGAGATGGGTCTACTCAGAGTGAGCTTTCCACTCAAATTGAAACATCTGGTCTTCCTCAAAATGCCTCTGCATGACCAGGGCAGGCTGATCAGAGACTTACGGGCTGCTTGTCTCCTTCTGATTCCCAGACCACTAAAGCGGAAGCCTTTCAGCCAGACTAATCTCTACAATCAGTGTGAGGGTGTGCAATAGTCTCTCACATTCTTGGACAGATCTGGAACATTTCAAAACACATTTAGTGTACGCAGCAACAATGCCATCATGGTTACTATGCACTTCTCAATGCCATAGCCATAGAGCAACTGTTTTTCGTTCCCCTAAGAACCTTTCAGGGCATGGTTCTTTAATGAGCCGTGTTTGTAACTGACACATGCAAATCCACCGAATGGAAAAGTTCTACAGAACCCAAAAGACTTTTCCTAAACCATACGGCCGAGCCAAGAACAACCGTTACTCTTGAAAGCATACACGATATTCACAAACAGATTTCGCAGAAGGTTCAGCCGCAGTTCATCTACCCATAATGCACTCCTGAAAATTAGTTCCATTCTGAATTGGAGCAACTGCTGGACCTACGAAGGCCTTCACATGCCTGAGTGGTTGGACTGAATGTTGTCAACAGATTTTCAGATTCGAATCAATAACCTCAGGCCCAGAATGCTGATGAATGTCATCTGGGAATTCCTTATTGCAGTTGCAAAAAGAACTATCCGAATGAGCCAAGGAGTAATTAAAAGCAACACAACGAGAAATTCTCTGGATGTTACGCTAGTAAAGCTAGAAATGGAATCATAAATCCTACTGACAGCTAAATAACGAAGCGGGTAGCATTTTTTCAGCATGGTCTCAAAGTAGCAGTTGCCTGATGAACGCAAGTGAGCACTGCCTCATACTCGGCCCTTCCGTATCACAGCATGCCTATTCAGACAGCTCACACAGTATTTAACGCCATGCACTCTCCTGCTCAAGCCTCAGTCTAAAATAGAAGTGTAGCATGCTTCACTGATAACACTCTCAGGATGATGTGGCAGGAATCTCGCCAACACAGGAGCCACTGATTCAGGAGAACTAACCACCAAACACGTCACGCTAAGCCTATGTTTGGGAAAAGAGTGACTGCGACTAGAACAAAGTTCTACTAGGAAAAACAAAGGCAAACAAACTGAAAAACAACAACAATAAAAATACTGACTTAAAAAAGCCTTCCTTTCTGAAAATCCAAATTCTGTCCCTTTTTGTGTTGGTCATTCTCTAATACTTCCTCACAGGACGCTGGAGACAGGATGCTGCCAAGTGGATAGTTTTGGTTGGGAGACTCTCAGTCCAGCAGTGACGCTGTGAACTCTGATCCACTCACACCAGCACAACACACACTACTAACACGCCACCACCGGCACCACCACCACCATGTCAGTGTCACTGCAGTGCTGAGAATGACCAACCACCCACATAATACACGCTCTGTGGTGGACCGTTGGGGGTAGTGACCATTAAAGAACAGGGTGAAAGAGTGCACCTACATTGTAACTGGAGCTGATAATATGAACAATGGGTGTATAAATAAAGGAGGTGTTTTTCATGAAGTAGTCGCATACGTTCTGTTGGTTCCCATATGGGCCAGTTCATGTTTTTGAATGTCCAGTAGAAATTTAGAGGGTTAAAAATGTACATATTTTAAAAATTGTACATACAAATGGAGATGTTTTTGCACTGTGGACCAGCATCCACTATACTTTCTTTTTCCATCCTAATACATTTTATTAGCACAACTGTCGGAGCATATATTTTCTATTTGATAGCAGTTTTTAAATATTGCACTATATATATATATATATATATATACAAAATACGCTTTTGTGTCAAAATTGTGTGATACATTAAACGAGTCATGAGAATATTTTTGCCGTCAATGCCCATCCCGCATTACTAATCTATTTACTAATTCAAATCTATCTAATTAATACATGCCAATACCAGTATGACTCCACTCCAAGCTTTTCAATTCATGCCCATCCTAAAAGTGGACCGTCCAAACCTGCAAGCCCGTGGCCAAGTTCTAAAACTACAGGGCTAAAGCATTGTTCCCCTTTTGTAGTCTTGAGGCAGACTGAGATAAAGGCCAGGAAATGGGGTCAAAGTTCAAATTCCTATCATTTTTAGACCCTAGGGCTACTGGACCCTACAAAAGCCATACCCAGTGCTGATAAATGTGGCCACTTCCACAGAAGTAAATCTACCACAAACACTTAATAGGAACTGTGTCATCTGTTTCAGCAGGAAACGGTCCACACTGTGTGTGTGTGTGTGTGTGTGTGTGTGTGTGTGTGTGTGTGTGTCTGAAGTTAACAAAAGGAGGCGCATCACCAATGGGTCAGGAGTGACCTAATTTCCATCTCTAAGCCAGAAAGAGGCAAACGATACCTGATACCTGTCCAAAACGCTCTACACACACACACACACACACACACACACACACACACACACACACACACACACACACACACAATACTCTGTGACCTAATAGACTGGATTGCTGTCCTATGTGACCCACTTTAAAAATTTGCATCCGTAAAGCCATAAAGATCCAATCCTGACTCGATATGCTTCCTAATAATAAGTAAAACTAACTGCTCTAAAAACACCACTTCTACGTTATTAAACGCAAGTCAAAAACAATCTTTAAATACAAGATAATTTATGTTTTTGTATCAGAAAAAAAACATATTTAATACAAAAGCACACAGTGATATAAATAAATATAATATAATACCTTGTTTGTGTTTAGTGTGTCCACCCTATGCCTTTATTACAGCTTCTATTATTTTCAGGAGACTTGCTTTGAGTTTTTCAAAGAAATCTGTTCATTTTTTTCATACTTCCAAAATAGCTCTACACGATATTGGAAAAAACTGACATTGCAATTTTTCCCATGTGATATATATTGTGATATGAAAAAATCTTCAGGGATTTCCCCAGATTACTTAGATATCATTATTTAGAAAACATTATTCATTGTAAAATTGAGGGCAAAAATAATGATAAAAAAAAACACTAATAATAAAAAAAAAACTGAGAAATTAATTTAACACTTTTGGCTGAGTGCGAACCATGTTTTCTCAAACATTAATGGTCTAAAACCATTGGCCAGTGCACCAAAAACAAAAGCAGCTGAGGGCTGTGACTACTCTTCACTGCTTTTTAACACAGCAAAGAAAAAGCAAGATGTGTACTCTCCTTTGATACTGAGGCAGCAGTCGATATGAAATCAAATTAGTTAGCATTTATTTTGCCTTTTGTTGTGAGGGCTCTTATTTTGACGGGCAGGCCATTTGCTGAGGCCTACAGCAGTAGAAGGATTAGAGTATCCAGCAAGCACTGAGAGCAGAGTACCAGCCTAAGCCTGAGTGGCAGTTTCCCTTGTACTGCATGCCGTTTCTGGGTTATTCCATAAAGCCGAGTTATGATCCAGACCACCCGTCCTTCTACAGGTTCCCCACTTGTACTTCAACACTGTCATCTTTTAATTTTTTACACAAGCGAAAAACACTAAACTTGCTGTGATCGCTCCCATTAGATCTGTGTGCTTTCCAACACGGCAAAGAAAAAGCAGTGTTATATTCTCCATGCTTTCTTTTTGGTGTAGCGGGCATATCTACAAACAAGCACCTGAAAGGACTTTAGTCGTATTTACCAGTAAACCATCTGGAACACACAACCTTCAGATAAGCTCCTGAATGCAGCACTGCATTCTTGGCAAATGGCAAAGGTCTCTCCGTCTGTCTGTCCCAAAACCAAAATGTTTCCACACCCATGATTTACTACCATTGGGAGAGTATAAAACCTTGTTTTCTTGGTTGCTACTGCTCAGAGGACTGCTAGATTGCCACAGCATCATTACCGCTGAAAGTGAACACAAGAATGCAAACAAGGCTTTATTTGGCGGTCTGCAACAACCTTATGTTGCATGCTGTCCCTTATTGCTTTGGAGGTTCCATGAGGAGTCATGTGGATAACGATGGAACTGGAAAATAAACCCCACATGCAATAATATTTATGCCTAACATCAATGACACCAGATCACTGGCTATTTGGTCGATGCGTCGATACAGATGCATGGACTGTTACACCCCTGCTACACATCCTTTTAGACCCATAGCACAGAGTTGTCTCGTCACAGTGCTAAGATGTACAGAAACATCTGGGGATGTTTTCAAATTTGAAGCAAGAGAAGATTCGGCATTAAAGTAGTGTTTATTTGATGGGGCAGTTTCGGTGATCTTGTAGGGTTGGGCCCATTTTCTATTGTTAAAGTAGTGTTTATCTGATGGGGCATGAGTTTTGGTGGTCTTGTATGGTTGTCCCAAAGTCCTATTTTCTCTGTATCTTCTAATTAAATAATAATAATAATAATAATAATAATAATAATAATAATAATAATGTCAGTTTATTCATTTTCCTTCGGCATTCCCATTCCTCATGAAAGGTGTTTATGTTGTATTTCACCATGTCATAAATATATCCTGAAAAACTGAATAAACTTGAAAGGCTGGATATGAAACGCATGAAGAACGGTCTCTGAATTTTGCACAGTATTGCAAATTGCTTGAGAAGACCATTCAGAGAGTAGCAGTCACACAGATCACCGCACTGAAAGAACTCCGGAGCTTAATGGGCTATATATTATTAACAACACAATGGGCTCTGGAAAGCTGTAAAACATGATGATATTTTCCCACAGGACTTAAGGCTTCACACTCCTCAGAGGCTTCAGTCATTCCCCAAAGAAAAGCAGTCCCTGAAGCTGCAGTTTCGGAAGCTTTGATTCCATTATGTATAAACTACACGTGACTATTCATTTAAAACAACAACTTTGCAACAACTGTCTTGTAACTACATTTACAGCTTAGAAAATGGACTTGTGATCGCTGGCTCTTGCTGACATTCAGAGTTCCATTTATGAAAGAACGATGCCCTTCAGAATTAGGAACTTGTGAACAGACGACCACTAGCTACCCAGTAGTGTCAGGGTAAACGAGTAAGGCTGCTAAACATGGCTTCTCTTCAACACGTACCAGTATTTCTAAATCAAACACTGTATCAAGCACACCTCACTTCACCGCCTAAGAGATGTCTCACCTGTGTCCTGTATTCTCTATTGTGTCTGAAGCCCTTCCTCAAATATTTGCCCAGCAAACAATGCAGCAGCCTGTGACACAATGGCAATATTATAGCCTATAGACACAGGCAGTGTCCTGTTTAAGTAGCTTGTATGTCTGATATGTAGAGACGCTACCTGCCTGTACTAATCCAATATGTAAGCTCCTACATATCGGAGCTTTGAAAGCTGCAGAGGGTGTGTAGAAATGTTATGGCTGCAATATACTAATAAATTAGATGACACTAGAATGACATCCAATGTCGTTTATGTCTGCCAGTATATACCGTATAAAAGCTTCCGCACTCTAACTGCCAATTCTCTGCTGCAGATTAGACTCCTCTTTTCTGTTATAGAATTCTACAGCATTGTTAATACTCAGACATAAAACAACTGTAAGGTAATTTTATAGAAATGGGGACAATAAAGGGGACATCTTCAGGTTGGTTATGTTTTCAAATCTAAGGTTCAGATCTGATTTTCTACATTCTCCATGTTAGATCTGTCTCAATTCATGATGTTCAAACCTGACATGCCCAGAAATCATTTGCCCACGTTTTATATAGAAAACCACAAATAAAACGAGCAAAATTAAATCAACATGGCATTAAGCTATCTGGCCTACCATTACCCTGCACAGACTCCTGCTGCTTAAATTAGCTTTTAAGAAGGATGTGAATTACTCAGTGAGGACACTAATGATGCATTATTCATTGCCTGAGGTGCCAGAATGTAACTGCTGCACCATTTACAAGCTGGTGCAGAAGAAACTGACTTCAGCATTGTAGTTTTAAGGACCAGCATGGAATTCCTGCTGGTCCTTGCCGGTTTATACTGGCTAGTGCAGGTCGACCAGCAAAAACTGGCTCAAAACACAACAAATGAAGTTTGTCAGCAGGGATAGAAACCAAAACACGACAACACTTCAGACTTACTGTTCTTAAAAGGCTGAAAAATCTTCCACCATGTTTCCGCTGACACAAATCCATGGAGCATGCTATACTTCCCCAGTCTGGAAGACTGTTGCTAACTCTGGATGATACTGGACAAAGAATGGTAATCAACTACAGTTTTAATTCTAATTAACATATGAAATGCCAATACTAACCATCGGCAACGTTACCGTGGTTTACGATGTAACGGTTGGATCAATATCCGACATTAAGCACTATAGGAATGATTTGGTGGAAAACCAAATTGGCCCAATTGTCCACTTCCCCAAATGTAGTCCTTACCAACACATGCCTGGTGCCCAAATTTTCCTTCTTTGGTTTAGAGCAACCAAAGAAAATGTACATAAATCCATGGCAAACATTTCAGCCAAGTCTGCTTAATTGAAAAGTTAGCTGAACAGATTTGGGTGACTATTGACTTCCAGTGTCTGTTAGCAACATTAGCCTTATAGATCCAACACTAAAGAAGTTTGAAAACCAAACATGTCTTGTCTTGGCTGACTGACTACATCTGGTGTAACTGACCAGATGTGATTTTTGACTAACTATTTCTTTAATCACTACTTGAGTACACCTTTTGTTCCCCCATTTTGGGAGACTCCAGACAAAACAAAGGGGCCTACTGGGGATCCAGTTACATATGTTCATGATGTCTATTTACTATTATAATATTTGTCTCTGATGTCATTATATTAATATCATGTTGTATTTATATCATTACAGGCTTAGTCACTGGTATGTATCAATGAGCGTAAAATCAGAAGGAAGATTTGGCCACAAATGGGTTCAAGGGTCAGCTTCAGCATGTATGTATGTAACTGGGTCAAGACAGGGCAATGAAACCTAGCAGACTTCCCGGTAAAGCCCAGGATCTTATTATAAGGTGCAGGTGAGCTGCTACATGTTTGCCTGTATCTACACATGCAGGTTGTGCTTCCTCTCTTGAGTCTCACCTGAGCTGACGGATTGGGTTCCAACTAGCCGCGGTAGGGACGCAGCCCTTTCGGCCAACCGCTGCTGGACCTGCTGCTGGACCCGCTTGGCTTTGGTCAGCTGATCCGCCCCGAGCTGCTGGTCGGACGGTACCGCGTAAGTGGTCACCGACGTGGGGGGCTGTAAGGCGGAGAAAAAGAGGCCCTCAGTGGCGCTCATGGTTGAACCGGTCTGAGGAAACTCGCTGCAGTCCAGTAACGAGCGGCTCCGAAATATCCCTCAGCAAATATCCCAAAAGCAAGAAATTCCTTCTCTCCGCCCCCAAAAAGACTTTATCCGTGGAGCAAAAAAAATTATTATAAGTTTCCTTGGCCCGAAAATCGAGCACCAATTCAATCAGGCTACACTGAAACACTGTCAAGCAGAATGGAGAGCTGTGGCTCGCTGAGTGCGCGCGCGTCTGCAGGCAGCGCTAGTTATTGCCATCAGCAGCACAGCGGGAAAGAGGACCGAGTGGGCGGGGCTTGGATCGGGCGTGGGCGTGGTCTCCGCCCCTCCATAGACTCATCTCAACCTTAGATAACTTTTTTGCACAATGCAGTTATTCAGTAACGGAAGCGGTTCATACTTACGTGAAGCTCGATGACTGTCCTCAGTGGACTACAGTGACCTTACCAGCACATTTATTTCTTACAACATGCTCAAACAATGAAATCAAGCTCACAGGAATCAGTTTCTGGGCACCCACCATCACAGAACACTTGCTTCTCTTTTCTTCTTTCTCTGAATCTAAAAACGACACCTTCTTCTCTTTCTTCCGCGCCCCTTTCTCCAGCTTTTCGCTGCTTGGTTTCTCTTGCTTTGTGTCTGGGTTGCTTTGTCAATGGAGTGAGAATAGGCGAAACTTATAAACTCACAGACACTCCACCCAACATTACCCAGCCTTACCTCATCCCTGCTTTCTGAACCCCCGTTCTATTATTAATCCCAGAACATAAGGGAAGAGGTGGAGGAGGAGGAGGAGGGAGGTGGAGAGACGAGAATACGTCAGAACAAAGAGTCAGATTCTGCAGAAAAACTCCACCCCAAGCCGGAAGATCAGAAAACAGGGAAAGTTTGCTCAAAGTGCCGCAACCGCAGCAGTTTGATATAGGAGTCAGCGTAGGAGTCATTTCACTGTAATGCCCCAGTGCTGACTGACCCCTCTGGCCTTCATCTACACCTCTACCCCCAATAGTCAGAAGTGTTTTAATCTCTTTCCTGCAATGTCCTTCATCAACAGCTCTGACGCTTCGTGCCGTCCACAAGCAGAAGGAAGAAAGAAGCCTTTGTCCAAGATAAAGGGCCGCTAAGTGGACCCCTGTACTCAGCAGTGAGGCCAGACACACCCAGCACATCAATGCAGCAAGTCACTGAAGCAGTGACTGTTCACCGTTCCTTACAAACCCTTGGCATGATTCACAACCCTGAGAACTTGTTTCATAAGAATCCTTCTCTTTCAAGTTCATTTTAGTGCAGAAGTCCGTCTCAGAGCAAGCTGCTCTTTGGGCATGAAAAGCGCATTATCAGCAGAAATGGGTACCCTCCTAAAGACGGTTCCTCAAAGGGTTCTTCAGCAAAGACAATGAGGCATTTCAGAGGCATTAAACTCTTAAGGCATCCGGTTTGCATCACTATCTCTGTGAACAATTCCGAACAGGTTTCTGTAGAACGGATCAGTTCGCATCAGTCCAATGACTGTTTATCTTAATGGTTTAAAATCCTGTGGAATTAATGGGAGAGATTGGTGTTGCTTATGGTCCAGTATAGCAAATCATACAATCATAACAATAAGCGAACACTTTTTGCTGCTATACATGACCAATCTCTCCAACAATCTGAAGTACAATGTAAGCATGAAATGGCTCTTTATAGAATCAATACTTTTACTGAAGAACCCTTGAGGAGCCATCCTTAAGTGTCGAGTGTAAAGCAGCCAAAACCCTTGCAGCTAAGTACTGTTTCTTCACTGACATACTGTCTCAAATGAAAGTATAGCCCAAATAAATATATATGGAGTAAGAAATACGAGGCCCTCAAAGGTTCCCTGCAAAACTGCAGTGGAATTTCGAACTACATTCAGCATCTGTCAGCATATGGACCAGTGCTTTTAGGTGCTATTCTTCCGTTCTTGTTTGGGATCGTTTTGGTCTCACATGAAATGTTAAAGCTCCAAAGTGAGAAGTGAGCCTTAGAAAAGCAGTCCCGAGTCCTGAACCTCCATCATCATCTAAAAATGAAGGGGAAACTGTGAAGATATGCTGTAGTATAAATAAACATCATCATTTGAAAGGCAAAAGCATCTGTACTTTCAGATGTAGAAAATGTGGTTATTGTTATTTTGCTTTTTTGCTCAATAAATTTACTCTACTCATGGAGGGGCCATGCCTTATTTTAAAACAATGTCTCAGGCATCAAACAGCAGCAGCATATTTGCAAACATTCTGTATAATACCTTTCTGTGATTTACCCATAGGGGCATTAAACTCCCTAGGCATCTGGTTCCTATCATTACCACTGCAGTGGTGTACAGTAACTCAGTAAGTATCATGTGTTAGTGTACTGTAAGTAGTGTGTTGGTGTACAGTAACTCAGTAAGTGTAATGTGTTAGTGTACTGTAAGTAGTGTGTTGGTGTACAGTAACTCAGTAAGTATAATGTGTTAGTGTACTGTAAGTGGTGTGTTGGGGTACAGTAACTCAGTAAGTGTAATGTGTTAGTGTACTGTAAGTGGTGTGTTGGTGTACAGTAACTCAGTAAGTGTAATGTGTTAGTGTACTGTAAGTAGTGTGTTGGTGTATCTGTACTGTAGTATTTCCATTCTGGGGGTCTTTGTACTTTAACTCCACTACATTTCAAACTCTAATATCTTACTGTTTACTCCACTACATTATGGCCAAATCTGCTTATGTGAGCATAATAAAAACATAACATGTCAAAACGAAAGAAGTGTGAAGCGAGTTCACCAATCAGGGTACAGCGGTCACTTTGTTCTGAGCTTGTTTTGACCTGTTGCACAGAGCTTGGTTAATGGAACCCGTTCTCCTTCAGTGTTCTGTGCTGGTGATCATTTGAATAGACACCAGTGTCAGACTAATTAATGAGCTTCTATTAAAGACTAGTGGACTGAGAGACACTAGAGTCTCTTCTCCTAAACTGAGCTGATTAAGAGTCTTGTTCCAGAAATGATAATAGATCTCTACCTTAAGCACATGGTTTGTGTACTTTGCCCACCACTGTGAACAGTTCTGAACAGGTTTCTCCAGAATGGATCAACATCAAAGGTTTTATGGTTTAAAAGAAAAAAGTCAGTGGAATTCCCCTTTAAGATATCATGGGCTGGGTTCCCGGACAGAGATTAAGCCTCATCATGGCCAGATTTTCCTTTCAACGGACAAACGGCAATCAAAATGTTGTGTTGTCCAGGACTAGGCTTAATCCCTGTCCAGGAAACTGTCCCTACAAGGTAATTTCTAGACAGGGACAAAGTCTAGGCTTTGAATGAAGTCTGCACACTGAAAATGTAGTAGAGGACTAGACTTAATCCCTGTCTGGGAAACTGATCCAAAAACGTAATTGTAATATGCTTTATTTTATCATATCCCATCTTTTAGCATCAGCAGCAGACACAAAAGAAATGACAAAACAAGTGTATTATTTGTAAAATACATTTAATCCCTAAGTATTTGGGCAACAAAACCGAACCAAATCTATAACTGGTGAGTCGAGGCAGAGATTTGAGTTAGAGTCGCCAGGTTGGGTCCTGCTGAATGGAAAAGCAAGGTCCTTCAATGGAAGACAATTTATTAAGAATCCATAGTTTCAGTTCATGTGACTGTTACTGGGAATCCCCAAAAAGACTGGCACACTTTAACCAAAATCTCTGCTCTTTCTTTCTCTTCTTTTGACAAAGTACCAGAAAAAAAGATATCACAATAAAAGGCATATGTTGCCTTTACATAGTCATTAGTACAATTATATATAGCTGTACATATTACAAGACACTTTTCAGCATATCAGCATAGGCATTATGCGTTAACAAGACAGAGTAGAGCAGATTGCATGTAGGAAAACACAAAATGTGTGGTGTGTGTGCATGTGTTGGTTCATGTGAGATGTGGTCAATTGAAGGAGTGCATAATCATCAATTAGTGAAAACCATGTAGGTGTAACTTCCCCAAAGCCATACTGGAAGAGTTTCCCAAAAACGCAACAAAGTGTTAAAATCACCTTGGGGATTAGGCGCTTGGGAAACTGGGTCCATAAATGGCATTTGGGTGACACCCAGTGGACAGCAGAGGTATACCAGCAGCTGCCGCCACCAGGAGTGGCAGTGAGGTTTTGAGTCAGAGCTCGTCAAACCATCCTCTGATCCCCAAATCAACCAGGCCATTTCCAAAAGGACTCTACTGTCAACACATCATACACACACTCACACATCAGAGCCTTACAGTATTCAGTATTTGTGACGCATTACAGCTATGACATTACATTGTCAAGCACATCCTAGCACTTTAGGAGATTTGGCAAAGAGGCGTCATTACCAGGATTTTAAAAAGAAAAAGAAAAAATAAAATAAAAAAGCAAAAACGAACAAACAAATGGGGAAAAAAAACAAACAAACCAAAAAAAACTATCATCATTCATTTTTTTCTAAAACATAGCATTCCAGCGAATGGCTACAGAAGATAGTGTACAATATACGAGTAGGAAATTCCACTAGGAATCAACAGGACATTCTAAATATGCAGTCTCGATTTTTATTTACGGGTTAGAACATTCGGTGAATAAGGCTGGGAGGTGCGTATAAGACCTCGCTATGGCTTGGGTTAGTCAGAGCGTGGGGATGGCCTGCGTTTGGAAGGCAGGGCAAAGCTTAGCATGGGACTCTGCAGGTTTCCAACCACCCTCTGTGAAGAGCATGCAGTGAATTACCGCTAAGAGAGCATTAGAGGACATGTAAAGACTTCCTTTCTTCTAAAAGACTCCATTCATTAGTGAAGATCTCAGAACATGGGCATGCTTGCGATGGCTAAGGGGCTGGCAGTTGGCTGGCCCATATCAGATGGCCCAGAGGAAGCCAAGGCTACGCTGCGTTAAGTACTGAGGCTAACACCAAGGTACGAGCATGACATTTTCATTTCCAGTATGTTTCACGTTCCGACCTTCTTTCTCTTTTCTCACTAACACTTGTTTTTCTTTAGTGATGGACTTCAAACAGACAAGCATACATTTGGAAAAGAAGGTCTGTTCAGTATAGTATCCATGCTGGAAAGTCATACAGGGCTGCAAATATATACAGTTATTATTAATTATTTTTTTTCATATACATATGAAAAGAATAAAAGAAACAGCAATAGTAATACACCTAACTGTTAACACAGGAAGACTACAGAAATCAGGATAGGATTTACATATCCAATGACTGTATAATTGTGTGTGTGTGTGTGTGTGTGTGCATCCAAGTACTGAGTGTCACCGTCTGCCATTGTGTACATGGTCAAGGTTACCAATAAGCAGCTGGCACTAAGAGTATGCAGCCTACACAACTGCAGACAGGGACATTCATGACCGGACTGTGGTTTCATAGCAACAAAACACACTAGGGAAATAAAATCATTTGTTCCAAAAGACAAACTGACTACATTAGGAAAATCATGGTAGATACAAAATGAAATCAGGAGTATAGCTTCCCTTCACTTCATTGGCTGGTGTCATCAGACGCCACACCCCCACAGCCCCTTTCTCCCAATGCGCTTTCAATACACGGGGCTGTTTCGGATACCACAGCAAAGCACCATGCTGAAGATCATCTCAAAGATCTTTCGAAAAAGAAGAATAGGACAATGTTAGCGTCAAGAAACAAAGGCGAGCAAACACGAATACAACACTCACTGGACACATTAGATACATATACCTTGTATCTACACTCAATGTAAATACATGCACACGCACAATATTTTATATATATATATATATATATATATATATATGCGCAAGAGCAAAACTGCAGTCCACACAATAGAGAGGTGCCAATTAATTGCCCTATTTAGAATACCAGGGCCCTGACAAATCCAAGCCAACTGACTTCAGTGCTAAATCAGGCTGTTCACTTACCATGATGACAGCAACAACCAAGGCAGCGATGCCAATCAGATAGATCTTATCTGTGAAGAGCTCTTCGATTTTGGTGTGACAGCTCTGTGAAGGGGGAGATACCACAAACAACTCAGTCAACATCCAACATCAGAGTTTTCACTTGAACAGTACATCAAGCAACACACTTAAACATCAAAACCTCAACAGGAAAAACCTGAAACAGGCTGTGCCTTTAAGCATCGCCTTGCAAGCCCAGTGTGTTCTGATTGGTCAGCTCAGCCACTCTGACTGGTCAACAGCCATAACTGGATCGTTCTGCACCTATGCTCCAGTGGCTGTTGTTACAATAACGTCAGATTTGCTTCATCAGTTTACTCCAGAGTCTGACAGAACGGTCAGGAAGTAAGGTAGAACAGGTTGGACGTTCCAGAGTGGTACGTTTTAACCCTTTTAACTCTCTGCGTGTTGTGTGACAGTTTGCCAAGCTTGCCAGCAAACATCCAATAAGGACTGTGCTACGAGATGACGTCACCTTGTAACGGGTTGAAAATTCTAACAAAGTGTTTCAGGCAGCTGAGAAAAGTGGTTTCTGTGGGTTTCTCCCTCTGGCATGTACTTTAAGCTTTATTACTTTGCAAACCATTTACATGCTACATAACATTAAAGGAAAGAGAGAAATGGAAAAGCATAATAAAAGGTCCCTTTTAACGTGTTTTTAATGTTAATTTACTCAGGATAGCTTAATATTACCATGTACCCACTGATAAGGTCATTTGGGCTTTCAAAATATCCTTATTATTATTTTCATGCTGGTAACATTTCCTGATAAAGATGTTCATCACCGTCCAGTTCAAATTTTCCTGTTACACCTTAGGCAGTCCTTTAGTTACATTCGGGTGCCTGAGGCATTATAACAACGGCTACACCATTTAAGGAGGAATGGGAAAATTCAAACAAAAATCTGTCAATCTCTAGAGTCTGTGTTTGGCTATTGCAGCAACATGGCGGTGTTACATGACTGCCTCTGCTGGAAAATGACTGGCTTCTATGTAGATTAGAACACATAATTATACACCAATAAAAACATAGTTTTGTATATCATGTTTTATTTCTGCCAATAGATCTCTCTAAATTTTATATAGTGCATGTAAAATGCACTATATCAACGTCTTTTCTTACAATACTGGACAAATGTTAGTAAGCAAATCATTTGTGTCCACACTGTTACACTGTCAGTTCATTATTTGGACAAGTAAATGATTCAAGATATCGACACAGGTAAGGCTTACAGGAAAAGTCTGCAGAAGGCCTTTCTCAGGGCATAGATTAGTCGTCCAGCCAGTCAAGAGCGAGGTCACTGTACCCTTTCCACAGCATTGCAGCTGAAAGACAGAGAACATGTGTTTAGAAACACACAAAAACAGTCCCGACCGCTTCCAATACATAGCTAGCAAAATCACAACTACTTCCGCAAAATGGGTGAAGAGGCAAAGCTAACAAAACAGAGGAGAAAAAAAAAAAAAAAAAAAGTCAACATGTCTAACCAAAAGCTTTTATTACAGAGTTCCAGAACAGCTAAAAACACAGGCCGTCTTAGCTCTCAGCTAAAAACCACAGGCCGTCTTAGCTCTCAGCTAAAAACCA
>CM067498.1:6328243-6344382 GCA_034552555.1 Semaprochilodus insignis
ATATAGAGAGAGAGAGAGAGAGAGAGAGAGAGAGGGAGAGAGAAACGTGGATAGCCAATCAGAATGCACGTGGCAAAATCCCAACAGTGTGGCCAGATTAACACTAAAGATATCCGTGCTGGTTGGCTGTAGTCTGCAGACTAAGGGTTAGGTCAACAGTCAACAGCTGAAAGAGTAAACAGAGTAGTGTTCGAGGGGCACAGACCCTCCTGATCGCATTTCAGACTAGTAGGAGTACATCAAACAGCGCAGTAGATTACTAGCGTGATCTAGTAGTGTATACTGGTCAGCAACTCAATCTGACTTCAACAGCCACTGGAAATCGAGAACATGAAAGAAAAAAAAATACAGCAAGTAACACAGGAAACTGACAGGAAAGAAAGGTCACTTGTGTGTAGCAAACCCTTTTAATGAACAGAGCTTAATGTACAAGCACAACTGAGTTTATATACTGCTAAAAGTTCATTAAATAATAATAAAAAAAACCCTAAAAACGAACATTTTTACACCCATGCGTCTCACTTTATACATGTTAACCTGTTGCTTCTTTACTGTGTCATTGCAAACGGTGTTGAAAGCAACAGCAGCAGCAGCAGCAGCAGCAGCATTTGCTCTACGTTGGGTAAAAATGCACAAGTTCGTGCGAAGCAAAGCAGCATGTGGTGGTGTAGCATATTTTAGATATATTAGAACCGCCCAAAACACCTGCAGAAACCATATATATCAGATATGATGTGATACACTGAGTTGGTTCATAATCTGATAAGACTTTAAAAGTCATGTAGCATCTTCAAGGCTTTAGCACATGAAAGATGACAGCGTGCCCCACCCCCATCCCGAGACCCACAGCTGTAGCTCTTAGGTCTGATGTCTGAAACCTGCCGCTGCAATATGAAGACGTGCTAAAATGAGTGTCATGCCAAGAACTCAGGGGTGATATCTGCATCCAGTTTCGAGAATGTTCAACCAGTGCGGCTCAACAGCAGCATTTCTACAACAACTCTGTCTGTTCTGGGAACAATCAATGTGGTACTGTCCTGCTCTTTGTGTCTGGCTTTGGTTCACATGAAATGGACTGATGAAAAACCTGGACATAAAAGCCTGGATATAAAAAAAAGAATAAAAAAAAAAAACCTTTAAAAAAGGTTGGGTACTGGGCTGCCTTAAAAGTTTGTTGACGAATGTCGATAGAATTGTTCTCTTGACTTGCCATTAGAGTTTTAAATAACTCAAAACTTTAAGGCATCATGGTAATCAATTATCAGTTAAAACTGATCATTTTTAAAGCAGTGCAGTAAATGAGTTTTTATCATTACTGGGGCTGTTGTTGTAGGTTGTGGACTGTTAACTGGGTCTGCACAATATTGGGAGCAACTGACATTGCAATATTTGTTCCCTGTGATATATATCACAATATCAAAAAACATAAGAGGTTTTCCTTGAACAGCATTATTTAAAAACATTATTCATTATAAAATGACTCAAAAAGAATCAAAAAAGCTGAAAAATGACTTGTTAACACTCTTGTGAGTGTAAACCATCTTTTTCTGGAACTGGAATGCTCTATAATCAGTTTCAGTGCACCAAACACAAAAGCAGGCTGAACGATTTGGGAAGGATATCTAATTGCTTTTTATCTGATCAATTTTGCGACTGCGATTTAAAATCCCAATTACTTTCTAGGAACGGAAGTCCAGGCCTGTTATTTGGTCAGTAAGACCAGAGCAACCCCTTTGTCCGTTAGCTGTGGTTGTGATGTTTGGTTGTCTCTGATTGGTCAAACTCATCTACAGGTAGTTTACAAGCTCTGATATCATATTAATGTTCCCCATATAAGATACAGACTTGGGAAAATTGCAGCTCTTGTGATTTGAGTATTGCACTCTTTTAAACAATTAAAAAAAAAAAAAGAAAAAAAAAAAAAAAAAAAAGATTCATCTTTCAGCCCTGTTGAGCACTGCGACTACTCTGTGTCTCCGAGAAGCCTTAAATCAGAGTCCAGGAACCGTGCAAGTTTTTCTTTTGTAGCAGGTGGCAAAAAAGTTACTTACGTAGCATTGCACGTCCTGCTGTGCGAGGATTGCGCATGCACGCACAACAATGGCGATGCTGAAACGATATATTGTACAGCCCTACTGTTAACAGACACCGGGCACAAGGTTGATCGTGTAACTACTGCTGAAACTCTAATGCTGCAAATCACAGTTTTAATTATTAGAAATATAAAACAAATACAATTCAGTTTTTAGGTCCGTTTATTGAGATCCCCAGTTGTGGTCATCTATTCCAATCCATAAGAAAATCTCTTTCTCTACATCTATGTAATCTGATGCCGTCCCCCCAATCTTCCTTGCTCAAATCACTGTTTGCCAGACATTTCCGCTTGGACTGCCACTGTTTTTATTTTGTCTAAGTGTCCTACTGCATGCCTCTCACGGAGTCTTTTAAATATTTTGAAGTTCGTCTTCCTGGGTGGGGTATAAATTCAGCATTTCCCTCCTCTAAAAAAAAAAAACCACAAGAGAAAAGAAACGTGCACAGTTTTCTTTAGTCACAACATTTCAAAACTGTCTCTTACCCAAGGCTGTCACCGCTCTTATCGTCGTCATGTCAGTCCCGTGTCCTTGGACGTTGTACAGTAAAATGCTACGTTACCATGATCAAAGAGGTCCTTGAATGTACTTTCATGATCCGAGCTTAAAAGCGCTCTGGAACTATCTACTATCCAATAAACTGGCACCGAAACGGGGAACGGACAAGTGGTATTGTCAGGGCGAATAATAAACCGCAAAGTTATGAGACTGCTTATGAATTATTTACGGCATCTTCTGAAATAGGGTTTCTAATAAGACCGTATAATACTAAATCAGATGATTGAGCTCAATCTCTAATTACCCTAAGTGGGGGGGAAAGAGAATGGATGTACACAATGGCTTTTTCCGATTAGGTGTGGCACTCGAGTGTGTTATGCTTCCCATAAAGCTTCCCCTGAGCGAATGAGAAAGCCTCAACTGTACCGTCTTATCTCTTAATCTGCGTGGAAGATTGAAGAGGCGTTTCCTTACCCTGAATGGTGAAAGATGCCAAAGCCAAGTTTTAAATCCAACAGTCTGAAGTACTTGGATGCCAGAACATTCTATCTACTCCAAATCTCATTGTTAGGCTCTATATATGATTTCTTCATACATTAATCACAAAATGCATCAGTTCATGAATATCACTGCTGTCATATCAAATGCATTACACTATATTTCCCCCACCGACACCTGATCCTTAAATATCAGCCACTACATAGCACCTACACCGATATTTACTTGATCGAACATAACTACCTTATAAAGCCCTGATATTTACATGGCTCCATGATTTAAATATTTGATTTTGGTGAGACCTTGGTAAAACAGTGTTTTGTCCAAGTTCCGTCAGAAACTGTGTTGTGACGTTGGTCATAGGTATTAGCATCTCCATTGCTGGTACAGATACTGCCTTTAGTTGATACTGGCACAACACTAATATCAAAATATCATAATTCATGCTACCCTTTATTTTGAAGTGTAGGCTTTGCACAATTAAAATCACCTCACAGTTATTCCAGCTGTTTGCGATTATTTTGGCTGAGTGAAATTATTTCTCAAAGTTTCTAGCTTTCACAATCCTGTGGGAACGCTGCAACAATTGGCAGCATTTTTGGATCAGCAAACTCAAGCATACATGAGAGAGCAGAAAACCTTTTTTAGACATGCCATGGATCTTCTCACCTTAGAGCAGGTTGGTGAGCATCGTTTGTTTATATGAGCCTGAGCCGTTTCAGACTTTAGTTGGGAGCTACCAAGTATTGAGTGTTCGGTGCAAGATAGCTAATCAGCAAATGTGGCAACTTTAGGATTGGACCTTAAATCAGGGCAGTGCCGTCACCTGATGGCGAGCACGACCTAAGTTTGATTCCTTTCACGCGCGTCCGTTTCCCCATGTCGGTGTGGGTATCCTCCGGGTGCTCCGGTTTCCTCCCACAGTCTCATGACATGCTGTGAGATGAATTGGTGATGCTAAATTGCCCCCCACATGAGTGTGCATGTGTGAATGCGTATGTCTGTGTGTCTGCCCTGTGGTGCACTGGTGGCCTGTCCAGGGTGTTTCCTGCCCTCCACTCAATGAACCCTGGGAAGGGCTCCCCTGCCCCCTGTGACCCAGAAGGATAAAGGAAGTTGGAAGATAAGTGAGCAAGCAAGTCAGTAGAACTGCTTATTGGTTACATAAAATGGGAGCTAAAGACAAAATATTGAGTCAAATGTTTTCACCTCTTCACTAATAAGACAAAAGCAACAAAATAACACCAAAGAAATAAATTAATTCACAAATATTATTAAATATGCAAACATGCAAACAAACCCACTTCAAAAGGGCTACAAGCCATTACTGCTTTATAAGCATTATGATAATACTCTTAGTGCACTGTCTGCACACAACGGCTATTCAAAAAGCCTTGGTGTCATTTGCTTCTCTTAATAGCAATGGCAATCTCAGCCTATGTTTGGCCGGTCTAGAGCTGTGCTGGAGGTGTTCAGAGAGAAGAGTTCTGCTACGGCACAATCTCCTGCTACTTGCCAAGATCAGCACCATTATATGTCTAATCGGGTGAGAAGCAGGAAACTCTGGCTGTGCATGAGGCTGGCAGGCAAGGATAAAATACTTCAAATGACTAAATCAAACAGTCCAGATACATGGAAAGAACATGAAGACAACAACAAGTATGCTTATCTGAACATAAAATAAGTCTTAGCAAGATACAGTGGGTTTGGGCACAAGTCTATATCCTTTACATTAAACATGCTTGTACACATTTTTATTACTGTTCGTTTGCTATATTTAACATACTGGGAGAAGGCGAAGCACAAGATGGGCCCTAAGGCTGAACGATTTGGGAAGGATTTCGACTCGCGAATTTTTCTGATCAGTATTGTGACTGTGATTTAAATTGCAATATTTTCTGGGAACTGAACTCCAGGCCTGATTATGATCAGTAAGACCAGAGGAACCCCAGGTCACAGCATGTAGATGTTTCCTCTGATTGTCTAACTCACCTACAGGCAGTTAACAAGCTCTGATATTACGTTAATGATCCCCAACTAAGACATGGATTTGCTAAATCAGCCTAGAATTAAAACTGTAGCTCTTTCGATAAACTGAGATTTTGATACAAAATCGATTAATCTTTCAGCCCCAGAGGGCTCTGGGCAAAACTTATAGCATGTTTAATATACTATGTTTTATTTCTTTCAAAAATCTTTTTTTGTAGGGAAATTGTTGATTTATTTTCACTTGGAAAATAATAAAATATGTAACGTCAATGTATGCCAACTGCATGCTCACATATAAGATAAAATCACATGCATTGTATTGCATCCTGCTCTATTAGTGGTAAAGGAAATGCCAATTTTACACTGCTGCATGACGAATATAATTAGCAAACCACAAACAGCCCGACCACCTGGAAAAAAAAAAAAGATGAATAGGAACACTTTACTTTATGAGGGGTAGACGGAGTAGTAGTAGGTGGGGGGTGGGGCGGTAATCGATACGCAGATGTACCAATATTTTATTATATAATTTAGTCAAATTCTTGTTCACATTTCCCTTTTCCACTTTAAATGGTGCAGTAGTTCCATTCTAGTAGTGTGGTCGCATGCAAAGCTTTTGCAGCCAAATCAGTTTCACAAATCTGTCTGAGGTTGAACTTCAGCATCACTTTATAGCTTCTCAATTACAGTGAGGGATTTATGTATTCACACTTCTGAAGTGCAAAATGAAGTTAAAGCAATGATTTTAAAGTGAAATGTACAGATTGACAATTTTATCTCATTAAGATAAGAGATGTTGACAAAGTTTTCGACTTCCAGGGAAAACTTTGCAGTTAAAATAAGGGGAATTATCACAACATTAAAATCACAATGCTCAGCAAATCGCAATATTGTAAAATCGCCTATTTTATCATATTCATATTGTGACTTAAGTATCACAGTAATATTACATTATGGGGTCTTTGGTGATTCCCAACCATAGTAGTCATATTAGTAGTTGTTGTCATACATTACGTTATTGTTCTGGATACTGAACAATATTGTCATATATACACACACACACACACACACACACACACTTGAGTTCTTACTGCCCACCCCTGCTGTCTTGGACATCCACTTATTTCTGGGAAGCCCTGCCTTTAGCCACCCCCAGCTAAGTGGGTCTTATTAGACAGACCCCTCCTAGACTCCTCCTGTTCGCTGTCAGAGACTTGGTGGTTATTTCTACCCCGTGACTAAGTGATATGGGGTTGTAGAATGCCTGGCACGTCAACACTGGGGCCCAAAGCAGTGTGACCGTGATTCCAGTCAGCCGTCTATTTGCCTGCCAGCTCAAATTTACTCTTACAATTTCAGGCCAGCCAGGCTGACCTTGTCTTCAATATGGTAGTGACACAGACTGCATTTCTACAGCAGCTTCTTTGTGGTATTTTGCCATTTGCTTAATAAAGTCTGACGGGATGCACTTTAAATGAATGATTCAGGGTGTGGTTTCTCTCAGAAAGAGTTGCTTTATCCTGTGGCCAGTGTCCACATCCGCTAAAATACATCTGGCCACCTGTTGGGCGTATGTACTGATCAGTACACTGGGCGAGGTCTTATGCTAATGGAGGAGAACAAATCCAATGTGTAATGGTGATCGCCTCATTCCCGACATGCTTTCAAGAAGACCCATGTGGTCAATGCATTAGTTTGTGGTTCCTTCTCAACTGACCATGTCCTTTCATTTTAACATGTACATGTTTTAGAGCAGCCTCAATAAGATTTAGTCCAATGTATACATCCTACAGCCTTAGTGAAGAATGTGTAAAGACAGAAGTCATATGCTATGGCTTAATCGCTGGGTGGAAAATATGATTCACACTTTGTGGTCTTTGTTTTATGTTATAGTGACTCATACGCTCTTTAAACGGAACATTTCTGCGGAGAGGCATCAATCAAATGAATGCGGATCTAAAGTATGTGCTGAGGTTGATCACAAGCAGAAAAATGAACAGGTTTTAGTCTGCCCGAGGCAAACTAGATCTGAACCTCCACCATATGGAGCTGTACTGGAAACCAGTAATCTTCTCACTGTAAACCCACACTGCAGATGTTGTTCCATAAGCTGTGGTAGACTTCAGCAGGGGTGGGTTTAACCACTCTTATCACTTTCCCAACCCCTCAAACAGGATTTAAAACCTCTGCCAAAACCCCACAAGACAAAACTTTCCTGCCACTGGGAACAGTCGTTTGCTACTAGTGTGGTCATGTGTGAAATCTTTTACAGCTATGAAGCTTAAGTCAGCTTAAGCTCGCATGTAACTGCTGCGCCATTTAAGGTGGGACAGGAAAACTCGACCAAGAACGAATTCGCTGTGGGAAATGTCCTGTTCCACCTTAAATGGTGTAGCAGTTACATTCGACTGGCTTAGTCATAGGTGGAATCTTTCCCAGCTTTTTAAATCTGAATTTATCAGCAAAGTGGTCGAGTTT
Source organism: Semaprochilodus insignis (assembly GCA_034552555.1). Lineage (NCBI taxonomy): Eukaryota > Metazoa > Chordata > Actinopteri > Characiformes > Prochilodontidae > Semaprochilodus > Semaprochilodus insignis. The sequence goes on from CM067498.1 coordinate 6,335,800, forward strand.
CCTGTTCCACCTTAAATGGCGCAGCAGTTACATTCGACTTGTGCGGTCATATGTGAAATCTTTCCCAGAGAAGAAGCTGAAGACATTTATGTGAATTTTCCCGTTTCACCTTAAATAGCGCAGCAGTTACATTCGACTAGTGTGGACATGCGTGAAATCTTTCCCACCTACAAGCTTAAAATCAGCTTCTTATTCGAATAAACCAGCTTCGTAGTAGAATAAACCAGCTTCTTATTAGAATTTACCCGTTCCACCTTAAATAGTGCAGCAGTTTCTTTCTACCGATGTGGTCATGTGTGAACTCTTTCCCAGCTACAAGCTCAAGTCAGCTTCTTACTGGAATTTACCAGCTTCTTATTCGAAAGTCCAATTCCACCTTAAAATGGTACAGCAGTTGAGTTCTACTAGTGTGGGCGCGTGCAAAATCTTTCCCAGCTACGGAGCTGAAGTAAGCTTCATTTAAGGTGGAACGGGAAAACTCGAATAAGTAGCGGGCGAATTAGAACCCAAACTTCAGCCTCGTTCTCCAGCTTCTCAGTTGAAGTGATGGATTTATAAATTCGGTCTGCTAAAGCGCAAAACTGCGAGTAGAAGAAGACATTGTTTTGGCTCAGCTAACTCTCCCCTAGTCAGTCCGTTATGTCTCCACTCAGAAGTAAACTGTAGGTATTCACGCCACCGTTACATTGTTTCAACCCCGGCATTGTGGCCTCTCCCTCTCTCTTCTCTTCTCTTCCACACATCAGACTACACAGCGTCCAGTTCACACACCAAAGCCAGTTACAAGCGATCCTGTCATTTCCATGCATGCAAACATCTGCCATCACGCTCTCACCTCCCAACCCTCATGATGATAAACAAGACCAATGGCGGACGAACGGCAAGCTTTAATGGCTGAAGCAAGACGCGCGCACAATCACGGAATGAATGACCACTCACCCAGAAGATGAAATTGAAAAAGAAGAGCATGTATTTGATGCATTTCGTGCAGCCTTCCACGCCCATGTTGCCTTCTCTTGAAGTATGCGGTTCCTTTTAGCGTGAGACTGGGACGGTGCAGACGGAGCGAAGGTCCTGCAGAACTAACACAGGCGGCCGTACCACTGTGAGGCTTTTGTGTGAACGTCGAGCTGCGACGACGTCACACGGGCAACACCCAACTTGCTCCCCCCTCCCTCCTTTCTTGCCCCGCGCAAAGAACACCAGCCTGTTTGCACACAGCCCTCCACTTCAGGTGCAGTTTCTCCCTATTTCTTTGCAAACTGGGACCACTGCAGAAAAAAACACCTTCAGATTAGTTTTAGGCCTCCCTATGTGGGCAGTCTGTACACAAGAGCATTAGACCTGCTACAAGACATTAAACAGAACTCCAACTCAGCATTTAAAGAGGAATTTCACAAGTTTTTCCAAATAGAAGTCCAGATGTGTATATATAATTTATTCTTTATATAGACTATTCAGTCAGTGTATTCCACATATAAACATTTAATGTAATAACTTCCTGGAATGGAGCTTTCAAAGTCATTAAAGGTGCAATATGTAAGATGACGTAACAAGGATTGTAGTTTAAAACATTCCAAAATGAATTAAAATTATCAATGGAATGTGAAGGAATAACAGTTTTAACAGTGTGCCAAAGATGGATGTCTATGTATCGTATTGCAAAGACATTTTCTGAAGTTGCTAACCAGCTAACCCTGGGCAAAAGCTCAAGTCAGCTTCTTATTCAAATTTAACAGCTTCTTATTCAAATTTTCCCATTCCACCTTAAATGGTACAGCAGTTCAGTTCTACTAGTGTGGTCGCATGCAGAATCTTTCCCAGCTATGAAGCTGATGTCAGCTTCATTTAAGGTGCAATGGAAAACTCGAATAAGTAGCTGGCGAACTGGAACCCAAACTTCATTGATTGTGCGTGGTATGACTTCAGCAGATTACATCATCTTACATATTGCTCCTTTAAGTTCCTCAGATGTCTGGTTCTTATCGCTACCACTGTGACTTCAAATGCAAGTCAGTTTAAATGTCACATGTATATAGCAGTGTGTATATAGGCCGCAAGCAGTTGCCTGCCTTGCCTGGTGGCAGGTGGCGCCTGTGATGACTGAGATGTAGTAAGAAATCACCAGCATTTATGCCATGACAGTAACTCTTGTTAGAGAGGAAAACAGACAGTTATTCCCATAATGCAAAAAGACTACATGCAGTTTGTGGTGGGGCTGGACAAGGGCTTCCCCCTGTGTGACGAACACTTCAGGTTCAAACTGGCCTTTTCACCATGCAAACATCACCACTTCTCACTGCTTTACAGTGTTTACGAGCTGCTTTGACCGTTTAAATTGACATCTGATATGAGTAAAATGAGCAGTTATCACCTGTTTGAAACCTCTACATCAGTGAAGGCATTTGCATGGTGGAAGAAATAGGAGTGTTCATTTGCCTTAGTCCACTATACTGACTTTTCAAGGTATCTGCACTTCCATACCTGCATGAGTAGGTCTGAAATTTGACAACTTGATTTTTCCATATTTGTAAAAGCAAATTCAGCTCCGAAACTATTATCTATTCCATATTTCTACAAAGCATGTAGTTGTGTGTGGCATGTAATTTATGGCAGAATAACTGGATATATAATAGACTGGATATATCATATGTGTTTATTACAACCATCTAAGACTGGATGTCCTTTCATAGGCATTTAACTGATATGATGAGTATGCAGTGTGACTTTGGAGTTTAAAGAAGAAGAAAATACAGGTCTTTTCCTAGAACTGCCGGATGCCGCCCTCTAGTGGCTATGAGCAGATGTTAGAAGATTAGGCTTCATTTCCTGGCTTCATATCTCCCTCTAGCTGAAGCAGTGCTCTATAGAAGGGCTTTATGCTGTATCCACAGAGGCCAAGTCTCCACCCTCACAAGACAACAGAGGCAGACAGAAGTCTGTACTACAGCAGCCAGAAGGTGATAGAGCTTTCTGGTATGACTGTGATGTAATAGATGTTACAGGGTATTGCTTGCAATCATGCTGACCACCAGCATGCCTAAAGAAGCTGGAGCAGATGCAAGTCAAGCAATTAGGCAGCAGTAAAACATCTAGTAAATACACCTTTCTAGAGCAAGCATTGTTGCGTACTATCTGAAGTATGAATTCTAAACATAAGGATGTTCTACACCTATACTGATTAATCTTATCCTCTGGTAATAGTCTACCACAAATACATTATATGGACAAGCATTTTGGGCCACACTTCCTGATCACTGAACGTCACAAACACTTTGCACTGGGGGCTTCATGTCATGGGTTCCTATGGCTTAGTGACGTAAGCTGCATCCAAGCCTTACATCACCAAGCACAATGCCAAGTGACTGATGGAGTGGTGTAAAGCACACGGCTACTGGACTCTAGAGCAAATGAAACATGTTTTGTGGCATAGCAATCACACTTTTGCTGGGTTTGGCGAATGCCAGGAGAACATTACTGGCCTTACAGTTTGGTGGAGAAGAGATAAAGCAATCGTTGTGCACGGGTAGGTCTTAGTTCCAGTGAAGGTAAATCTTAATACCTCAGCATGCCAAGACATTATGGACAATTGTATGCTTCCAACTTTTGTCAGAGCAGTTTGGGGAAGGTCTTTTTCTGTTCCAGCATGACTGTGCTCCAGTGAACATAGCAAGGTCCATAAAAGCATGGTTGGGTGAGTTTGGTGTGGAGGAACTTGTTTGGCCTGGACAGAGCCCTGACCTCAACCCCTACAGACTCATGAACTACAATGGAAATTGGGAGCCAGGCCCTCTCATCCAACATCAGTGTCTGTCTTCACAAATGCTCAACTGGATTAAATTCCCACAGACACTCTCTAAAATCATGTAGAAAGCATTCCCAGAAGAATGGAAGCTGTTCTAGCTGCAAAGTGGGGACCACCCTATGAATGCCCATGGGCTTAGAATGGGATGTCACGAATGCTCCTGTAGGTGTAATGTTTAGGAGTCCTAATTTAGTATTTATTAAACACCTTTCCAGAAATCTTCAGAAATCTGGAATGAGAGGATCAGCCCAACGGCTGTAAATCTGTATTTACTCCTTTCAAAGCTGACTACTACTAATGAATGTAGTACAACTTTACCCTCGGGTCTTGGCTAACAGAATTTTCCCTCCACCATTGACCTGATTTCTGTGATCCTATTGGCTACCTCCTTAAGAATCTTGAGCTCTGATTTCCCCTCTGAATCCTGTAATCTGTTTGGCTAGTTGAATCATGTGACTTGCATAGGCTGTAATTTGATTGGCTACTTGAATCCAGCAATCTGTCCGATGTAGGGATTTGATAGGGATTCTGATCAGGGATTTGATAGCAATCCCTTCAGTTGGTTAATGTTGTAAACCTACATGCACCTGCCACTCTTTGTATTGCTATACATCACATGGAGGAAAAGCCACCAACATGCAGTGCAAACAGAAACCACTTTTGCCTCATGTGGGTCACATCCAGTGTGGAATAACAAGCATGGCGGATGGTTCCGGACCACTATGGTAAGCAATCCGCTTCACCTCTGGTGAGAAATGGTCTTCACACTTTCTCACTTTCTAGGCGGGTAGAATGCCTCACTTTCCCTCAATTACTCAGCTTCCTGTTAAAATCAGGGTTCCAAAACATGAATATTCATGTTGACCGACTAAAATGGAGTGGTATGTTGGTTGACATCAAGTAATACAATAACAAAGGTAACCATGCTTGACTAATGGTATAGAGACATGTAGCAGTCTTGGCTAATGTAACATTATCGGCAGTTAGTGTTCTCCTCCAAGCGTGCTTAGCTGGTGTTGCGTTAGTGGCTGCGATAGCACATTACATTTCTCGGAGGAAGCACATGCTTGGTAGCTTGGTAGCATTGTGTGATGGGGGACTATGTAAGTTGGTGGAGTTAGCACTGACTAAATCTATGGAAAAGAGGTAAAAATAATCTCCCAGAAGGGGCTCAAACATGCCACCTACAGCCCCACTCTGCTGGGTGGAGTTGAATCCAAATCCAGGTCCTCCCTTTGTGTGCCCACCGGTTCGGGTAAATATTATTGCTTAACATGATAATGTTAACAGTATCATCACTGTGTGCCAACCATTCTTTGAACTGTTCTTCTGTGTTCTACTACTTGCTCTTGCTCTCTGTTGACATTGATGCCGTATTCTTTGACATTCCTTGGTTCCAATAAAAGTGTAGTGCAAACCCAGACTGGTTCCCTAAAAACAGCACCAGGATTCTAGGAATCCAGAATGGGGGTATTTTTGGTTGAAAAACAGTGATCTCTTTCAGGTTTCCTTATAGGCCTATATGTTCTTGGCTATCGATCCTTTTTTTTAGCTTCACAAGTTCATCATATGAATCATAACTCTTTATTTATGTCTGGTAAATGTTTCTGATTTGTTTTTATATGCTTATTTTAAATACGTGTCTGAATTATTTTTTTATATGCTTGGCTAAAATGAATGCTGTCATAAATATTCAGTAGGTATATATACATGCTAATTATTCAGATGTGATATGCAAACAACATCATGCAGTTTCAGCTTTAAGCACTGACACTGACTCACATGTGCAATAATCCGGTAGGACTTTTTTCCATCAATTAGTCAAATTAGACTGATCTTAGGCCTGTTTGTGAGATTCAACAATATATGAACGTCAGTCATGAGCTATTCAGGCCTTGCTGAGGTATTTCTCTATGAGATGCCAAAAGACTTCCCTGTCGTGCACTTATTGTGCCTCTATTAGCATATGATTTTTGGCTGTCTCCATCAAAGTGACCTAATTCATCTGTTGCAACCATAGGGTGATATGCAGTTCATGCAATGTTAATAATCATATATTAATGTACATATATAAATAATCACAAACAAACCCCAAAGAATAGCATTTGTGATGCTGTCACTAAGAAATCGAGGTTATATCCCAGCTGATGTTGAAATTGGGTCAAGAAATGGTCACAACACTCACAAATAAGTTGCTTTGAAAAGTAGGCCATCAAAGATTTCATATTTCATCCCACTTGTTTCCACAAGACGGTGCTGTTGAGCCATAAGGAGGTATCCATAGAAGGGACCATAGTAGGGCTTTTTATGTGATTTTATTATACCTATATTTGGTATAACTGCATTCTTTAAAAAATACTATATTCGTGAGTGTGTATATATATATATATATATAAATACACATTTTTATGTCAATTTATGTCAATTTTGTTATATAATTATATATAAATTGTAATAAAATAATATATATTTGTGACAAAATTACACAACTGAGTCACATTATTATGACTAGAATTCTACCCAGAGCAACTGCCATGTGCAGCACAGACAGAATCTAGACAGGCAGGGAGTGACTCAGTAAGGTCCAGGAAGGTAGTCACAGGTATCTGGAGCCATGCTGAGTGCAGTGCCCCCCACAGCTAACCCATCCACCCCAGGGAAGACAATCAGCATGTTTGGGTGTATGTGCACTGCAAGAATGGATTCATACACAAACGCGTTGAGAGTGCCTTCCACATGGATAAGTTCCACCAAAATGTGACTGCCTTCATGAGCTACGTGCTGCTGCCATCGAAAGTAGGAAGTGGCCATAATAATGTGACTCGACTGTGTATACTGGACTCTGCCTTCCAGTTTCCTTTTAATTAACACTTCTCAAGCTGCTAACACGTAACCTCCTAATACAGTCTCAGCTGAAAGGTTTTCTCACATCAACCATGCAATCAACACATCTGATACAGATCTACCAGTCATTACTAGGCCTAAGTAGGCTGTGTTTTCCGTGGGTGATTGCTAGACCTGCTGTAATACTCTGAGTTAATGAGTTTCTGACTATAAAACACCACTGGAACTGAACAGAACATAAAACGTCATAATGGCTTCCTAAACAAACAAAGGGATAATCATGAACCATAAAACTATGAATATGTGAAACTACACTATATACAGAGCAGTGTTTCTGTACCGTGGTCTTGGAAGCCCACGGTCCTGCACATTTGAATGTTTTCCTTTTTTCAGTATTCCCACTTAATTTCAGTTTGTTAATGATCTGATTAGTTGAATCAGGCGTGTTGAGAGCAGGGAAAACACAGGCTGCATCCCAGTTGTGTACTACACACTAATAATACACAGTGTGCATTATATGCATTATATTAATAGAATGCTGTGTATTAATCTTAGTAGTATGAGTTCAGCAGGCTAGTACACCTGATATTAGCATTCTACATGATTTCTTACTAACAGGAAGTGATTAAGCTTATGTCATACCAGGCTGAATTCTGACTCACATTTATACACCATTTCTGGTCCTGCCACCACTGCAGCCACTGCTGCATCGCCGTATGGCATGTTTTCTACATTTCCCACATGTGAGAAGCTCCTCCCTTTTTGTTCCTGTTGCATTGTGTGACTATAGTGTCCACCATTACCATACGCAAAAATCGACTTGTTCTAAGTGTGCATTGTGGATTTTTGAGTACCCTCAACTTTGACTTTTGTAACTGTACTATATACTACATACTCAAAATCTAGTTAGGATTAGTATTAAGTGCACAATTGGGATGCACCCAAAATGTACAGAGCAGTGAGCCTCCTGGGCCAGAGTTGAGGAACACTAATATGTTGAAAATGCTGCTTTAAAAAATATGGAAGCTATTATACAGTTATATGCAAACGTTGGGCCTTCTTTTTGAGCCCATCTGTATAATGTTCATCACTAAAAGATCTTTGTTGTCTGATTTAACCCACACCATCTTACATAGAGCAGCTTTATTTATATAGATGAATCCTATGCCTGGTGAAGCTAAATACATAATTACTCAAAGAGGAGCCTAAATACAAAATACACAGGCAAACAGGTTTAAGTGGGTTATGCTAAACCGCAGAGTCAAAAGTCGAACATGTAACCAGATCAAACAAGGGAACGAGTGGAAGCAAGCGAGCAAAAAACTGCTGGTGGCGCCAAGGAGGCCTCTTTTGTTCTTTCCACTAGATGACATCTCAACAAGTAGTGAACGAGAGCATGGACTGGAGGGAGTAGAGATGAGCAGAATACATGGACCGGATCATGGAAGGACCCTTATAGGGTACCAGGGTTCAACACAACTACTCACTCTCACTCACTCAGCCTATCCCAGCGCTCATAGGGCGTAAGGCAGGAAACGCCCTGGAGAGTCCACCAGTCCATCACAGGGCAGGACCAGAGACATATGTATTCACTCACACACACACTCACACCTAGGGGGTAGATTAGCATCTCCAGTTCACCTGACTGCATGTCTTTAGACTGAGGGAGGAAACCAGACACTCAGCTCTTGCTGTGGGGAGACAGTGCCACCTACTGAACCTCCCTTGACACAACTAGTTACTCAACATCTTGACAAATGTATGTAATTACGATTAATGTATGTAAATGTATGTAATTATGATTGGCTAAAAGGAGTGATTGCATTTGGACATGCCAAAGGTCATAATGTGAAGGAAGTAGCTGAATCTGCAGGTGTATGGAAGCATACGGTCATACCGGCCTACCAGCAGTGGCTAAAATCCCAGTCTACAGG